>CM076572.1:145163204-145324512 GCA_034641835.2 Pinus albicaulis | reverse complement strand
ACTTATCATGAGCTTGGTCATATAAGAGGACAAGGTCTCCTACAAGGTATGAGGGGAAACTGTCTGATCAAACTGAGCTTTGAACCGTTTTTTCTGTGCTTCTATGATAAGAGCAGCAAAGTGGTGAGTTTCATCAAGCCTCTCCAAATATAGAAGAAACTCTTCCTTTGGCGAGGTATTAGGCAGTAATTCAACAACTATCTTGAGAGAAGGGATTTCACATTCAATCAAAAGGGTAGTTTCCAGACCATAAACAAGCTGGAATGGAGTGAATCTGGTTACATCCTTCACCGAGGTTCGGTAAGCCCAGAGAGTAGAAAACAACATGAGATGCCAGTTGAACTTGTGCATCCTAATTGTACGCTGAAGCATAGTGACTAGAACCTTGTTCACGACTTCAACCTGGCCATTGGCTTGAGGGTAGTACAACGTTGAGCTGTCATGACACAGATCCAACTTAGAAGTCAACTCAGCCATCATGTAATGGTGGTTAGCTATGAGTGTAGGCATTGCTTCGGCCCATTTAGTGAAGTAGTCCACGGCTACAATAATATAAGCATGCCCCCCGACTGAGTGAGGGTTACACGTCATAAAATTGATGCCCCATTTCACAAAGGGACCAAGGGTAATGATAAGATGGAGGTGTGTGAATGGCACACACATCTTGCGCTGGTAAATCTGGAAATCGTGACACTTGCGGACAACAACAATGCAGTCTTTAAAAATGGTAGGCCAGAAATATCCAACATAAATAATATTTTGTGCAGTAGCATATCCAGACATGTGACCACCACATGCGCCAGAGTGGCAATCATTGAGGACTTTCTCAGCTTCCTCGAGGGTTAAATACCGACGAAGAATAGAATCAACTTTGATGCGGTATAGAGTATCTCCGACTATGCGATAAGGTTGTGAATGATGGCGAATGCATTGACGAGCATCCTTTGTCAACTCGAATCGAAAGGTGGAATTATGGAGATAGACAATGATATCACTGTACCATGGATCGAGGGTGCTAATCAAAAAAAGGGTGTCGTCCGGAATGCGTTCCTCAGAACTAGAGGGAGTAGAGGCAGACGGTAAAGAGAAAATCAAATCGGCAAAAACTAATGATTTCTTTGATTTGGAACTAGTGAAATCCAAATCGAACTCTTGGAGGGTAACAATCCACTTTGAGTATTTCCCCTTAGCAATTGTCGAGCCAATATGTAGGTCATGGGGTTATAGTCAGAAATCACGGTTACTGTGAAAAGTAGAATATAATGGCGAAAATGTTGGACGACTTGAACAACATCCAACTCCAATTTCTCGACATGTGCATAACATGTTTCGGTATCAAGAAGATTGCAGCTCAAATAATAAATGACGTGCTCATCACCATCGTTGTTGTCTTGTACCAGAACCATGGCAATAGTGCTAAATGCGGCAGGCAAGTAGAGGGAGTAGTTGTGATGATAATTAAGAGGACGCAACAGAGGAGAATTGATAAGCAATGTCTTCAGTGCATCGAAGGATTTTTGGGTGATCTCATCCTAGAGGAATGGGATGCCTTGCTTGAGAAAGCACGTGAAGCCTTTGGCTACTTCAGCATAATTTGGTATAAAACGAAATAGGAAATTAGCTTGCCCATGTAGACTCTGCAACTGATGTAAAGAGGAAGGAGAGGGGAGATTAACAATAGCTTCGACCTTAAGAGGGTCGATACGAATTCCGTCTTTAGATACGATAAACCCAAGGAGTCTACCTGAATCAACGTAGAAGACAAACTTATGCGGATTGAGCTGAATGTTATAGCGTCTACAACGAAGAAAGATTTGACGGAGGTGATCTGGGTGGTCCTTACACTTAGCAGAATGAGTCGGAAGGTCATCCAACTAAGGTTGAACAATGTGCCTTATATCATCGAAAGCGTACGACATTGCTCATTGAAATGTAGCCCCAACATTCTTAAGACCAAAAGGGAGCTTCTTGTAGGCGAAGGTACCCGAAGGACAGATAAAGGCAGTCTTATGTTGATCAGCCAGAAGAATGTTGATCTGGTTGTAACTAGAAAACCCGTCCATCAGGGAAAATATATCACTCCCAGCACACTCATCAATGATCTAATCGATAAAAGGAGTGGGATAGTTATCCTTAGGACAAGTGCAGTTGATGTCACGGTAATCTACATAGAAATGAATAGTACCCTAATTTTTATCCACAAGAACAATGTTAGAAACACATTTTGTCAAGGGAATCGGATAAATTAAGACAACTTTAAGAAATTTTTCAACTTCTGCCTTAATGGCAGCTACCTTTCTAGGGTGCACGGGATGAAGACGTTGGAGAACAGGTTTCATGTCAGGATAAGTAGGGGTATCGTGCATAACTATACTTGGATCGATGCTGGGAATTTTTTCGTAAGACCAAGCAAAAAAGTCTCGAAACTCTTGGAAGAGACAAGTATATACCTCGATATCATCAGGAGAACAGGTCACCCCAATGTGGATGTTATCGAAAACCCCTGGTTTGACGGAGATTTCGATAGGCATCATTTGCATAATGTTTCCCAGGTTACCCTCCGTGAAAACTTCATGTGTCAAGATGGGAGTCTGAAGCGGATGGGAAGGATCTTGGGAAGCGAATTTCTCGAGACAAGTGGACATGGCCCCAAGGCTAGGCATAAAGGAGGAATGACGATGATTTTCGTCCCAAGGAGGATCCTTGAGAGACATGGTTTCCACGATGGACTCATTAGTGGGAAATATCTCATTCAAGGGATCAAGAGAATCTGAAGTGCCGAGCCAAGGGGATTGAGAATACGTGTCAAGAGACACACTCAAATGAGTATGATCAGTGGGAGGAGGAGCCGAAGCCAAAATAATTTCACAATAATCAATTTCGATTGGGCTTAACAACATCGTGTCACCGAACGAATCAATCTGCTCGGGCGAAGGGCTGATCCATGGATCAGAAGATATGGAGATCATGTTGACCTAAGCAGTGTTGGGCAGAGGAAGATAAAAAATACCCATAAAGGCAGGATCTTTGAAATGACCCGGTCCTATGCTCTCGTAAGGCGTAAGAATACGATCTACATATGGAATGTTTCTCTCGGAAGATGTGGAAGTGAAAAAGGACAATTGATCGATAGTGATGATCTTTCCTTCATATATAAATCGAAGGACATGAAAGAGAGTGGACGGGATGCATCGCATGGAGTGAGTCCAACTGCGATCAAGGAGAAGATTATAATTGAGTTTGGCATCAATGACTTCAACCTCAACGTTAACTGTTTTCCCTTCTAATGTAATAGGTAAATTGACGAGAACACCAAGAGGGAGAGATTCCCTTCCATCAAAAGCTTCTAAAGCATTTGGAGATTGATTGATGGTTGGAGAACCAATGGATTTCCAGCAAGCAGAAGACATGATGCAAGTAGATGCACCCTCGTCCACGATCGCTCGATGGATATTATTTCCATTAATCCCAACTTCTATGATCAGTGCAAGCTGGTGAGGGAGACGCGGGATGAAATTTTCCAAATCAAAAGTGATAAGGATAGAATCGACAGGGTCAACCCCTTCGATAGCAGATAACAAAGCCTTCTGTTGTGACAGACAGATCTGAAGTACTTCCAACGTAGACATAGCAGATGGCGCCTGAGCCAAATCCTCAACAATACTATAATGCTGGGCAGCACAGGAATTTGGGTTATAGGAAGACTTTCGGTGTACACCTTTAGAATGTGGCCATACAATGGGCTCAGGACTGGGCATTTCAATGTGAAGAGGGCTAGAAGCAGGTGAGGGAGGAGGACCATCAACGATCTCTTTCCCTACTGCTTGACGCAGTTCAGTATAATCTTTCGATTGGGTAGGAACAGAGATGGGTGCAGGACCATTCATCATGAAGACCTATGAGCCAAATGGGGCGGAGGATTGAGGTTTCTCCACCATATAAGTTTTCTGCGATGGGAGTGGTTCTTTAAGAAAAACCAGAGTGCCTTGAGTGCCTTTGAGCAATCAACTCACCTTGGCCCGTCCTGGACAATCCTTAGTGTAATGCTCTTCGTCGCAAATCAGACTAGGGTACTTCGGTTTGCATTTTGAACCATCATTAGCACTAGGTTTCGGAGAAACCTATTTTGGGGTATCAGCTTTGACCTTACCTTTACCCTTTTTCTTACCTTTGGAATCTTTATCCACCGGATTGGACTAGACGACATTTACTTCCGCGGTCTTACCAGGATTTATAGGTGGCTGAGAAGAAGTATCAGTGGAAGAAGTATATTTTTTCTTCGTAGGATTTGGAGAAGAATTTCAAGAAGTCTGAGACATAGAACCGATGATACCGTCGACAGATGGCATCACTGGTGCTTTGGTAGTTCCATGTCACGGAGCATTAGGCAAGAGTTAATACAACATACCGGACTGAGAGTACAAGAGATCGAGGTATTGGGCATGAGCTATGGCTTGTTCCTCGGTAACACATGCCCCCATAGCGATGTCCTTAGAAATCAGACGGATAAAAGAGGTAGTGAACCAATCAGTTAGAAGTTGATTAGGAATATCAAACTTGATCAAATGGCAACGTCACTTCCATTCATGAATATGATCAGAGATGTGAGTAGCTCGATCCTGTTTCAAGGATGTGAGGAGGTGCGTCCTATTTTCATACCGAACTGGTAACTGAAAGTGCATGAGAAAGGCCATGGCAAGAGAGTTGAAATCTTGAAAGATGTCGCGGGAGAGTTCATTGTACCACTTGGCAGCGGCACTAGTGAGAGTCCTTTGGAAAAGACGCAGTCAGATTGAATCGTCAACCCAAGAGTTAGAGGAGCACCAGAGATGGTATGTCATAACATGAGCTTTGGGGTCTTCTCTAGAATTTCCTTCAAATTCAGGACAATCGCCAGGGATTTTAGTTAGAACTGGAGGGAAATATGGATTGTGAAGAATAGGATCATTTTTCAACTTCGACACATTGGGTAGTTCCAGTGTAGCAAGAAAGGGAATTTTGCAGATTGAAAGGCATTGTAGGCCTTTGATAGAGACCAGTATTGGGATTCCAACCAGGTTGGGAGAAGTTCTGACCCCATATGTTCCGTCCCAGAGGATTTTTTCCATAGGGGTTATAAGCTTGATAATTCTGCCCATACACTAGTTGAGGACCAGGATATTGATTCTGAGCGAACCACTAAGGTCCTGTCTAAACAACATATGGATTGTGTTGTGGAATGTAAGCATTGCCTTGGGCAATACCTTTTACCATCTGAGATCGAGCTTTAGGAATAAAATGTGGGCTCTAAGGCTGCACAGGTTGCCCCTGGGGTGCAGGTTAACCCAGATACTGTGGTTGAATAGGCTGTCTCTAGGGTGTAGGTTGGCCTGGCTGTTGGGGTTGGACAGGCTGTCCCTGTGGTGCAACTTGGCCTGGATGCTGAGAGCCATTGGGCTATCCCTGAGGAAGAGGTTGGCCCGATGTTTGGGATGAACCAGGTTGCCCCTGAAGACCAGGTTGGCCTGGCTAAGACAGAGCGCCAATGGGAAAGGGGCCCAGTGTTAATTCCTCCATGGGTGCAAGGCCATAACTGCCTACCAGCGTTGACCCAAAATCACATGTTTTTGAGAGTCTGCGTGAGGAATGATCAACAGAGGAAATGTTCTTGACATTACAAGGGATGCAATGACACTTATATAAAGGTATGAAAATACACATAAGTCAATGAAATGTTCCTCCAATGTTTGGGATGGGGATTGCAGGTACGGTGACAAAATATTATGTAACACCTTGAGAGAGGCCACATATGTTGTTGGGCCGAAGAGATAGGTTAGAGAGAGCAGACCACCTGAGCGGTTCTGTAGCTATATGGAATTGGTTGCTAGCATTATTGACTCCGACCCTTATAGCTATAAGGAGACAGCTAGCCAGCAGGTCTGGAGAGAGGCCATGCAGGAGGAGTATTCTTCTATCATGAAGAATGATGTTTGGGAGGTGGTGCCGAGGCCTGAAGGGAAATTCGTGGTTACTTCCAGATGGATTTACAAGATAAAGCGTGCTGCAGATGGCAGCATTGAGAAGTTTAAGGCTTGATTTGTAGCTATAGGGTTCTCCTAGGTAGAGGGAGTTGATTATGAAGAGACCTTCGCTCCCGTGGCTCGATATACTTCCATTTCCTCCATTATATTGATAGCAGCAGAGATGGTTTGGAAGATCCAACAGATGGATGTGAAGACAACATTTCTCAATGGCTTCATACAGGATGGGGTTTACATTGAGCAGCTGCAGGGCTTTGAGGTGCATGGGAAGGAGTCCCATGTATGCAGACTGAAGAAGACACTTTATGGCCTGAAGGAAGTTCCTAGAACTTGGTACTCCAGGATTGATACGTACTTATAGGAGATGGGTTTCAAAAAGAGTGATGCAGATCCGAACCTATACTTTATTGTGGTAGGTGAGGAGCCTCTCATTTTGGTGCTGTATGTGGATGAATTGGTCATTACAGGTGCATAGAGACTCATAGAGGGCTGAAAGAGAGATCTTGCTTCAGAGTTCGAGATGAAGGACATTGGCTTGATGCATTAATTTTTGGGATTGGAGGTGTGGTAGAAGGAGGGGAATTTCTTCCTTGGACAGGGGAAGTATATTGTGGAAATTCTTAGAAGATTTCACATGGAATATTGCATACCCGTGTCGATACCTATGATCACTAACTGGAAGAATCTTCACGCTTCAGATTCCGAGTTGGTGGATCCTACATTGTATAGACAACTAATTGGTTCCTTGATTTATTTGGTCAACACTCGACTAGATATATGTTTTGCAGTCAACATGATGAGCTAGTTCATGTGTGAGCCTAGGAGAGTGCATTGGGTTGTTGCAAAACACATACTTCGTTACTTGCAAGGGGAAATGGATTATGGTCTAGATTATAGACAGGGAGATCGAGTGAGACTGACAGGGTACACTGATTTAGATTGGGAAAGTTGTGCTTCTGATATGTAGAGCACTTCAGGGTGTTGTTTTGGGTTGGGTTCGATAATTGTGTCGTGGTTGAGCCAGAAGAAACAGTCAGTTTCATTGAGTTTAGCGGAAGCAGAGTACATGGCAGACAATTTGGCTAGTTGTGAGGTCATATGGCTTCCCAAGATGTTGTTTGGCTTATTTGGTCAAGTGTTTAGACCTTTAATGATTAACTGTGATAATAAGAGTTGCATTAAACTCACAGAGAATCCAGTATTTCATGAAATGTCAAAGCATATCGGGATCAAATATCATTTTATCAGAGGCTATTTTCAGAAGGGAGTTGTGAAGCTTGAGTATATTCCCACATATGATTAGTTAGCAGACATATTAAACAAAGCCTTACCACGGGACAAACATGTCTACTTCAGAGACAAGATGGGGGTGGTGAGGAACACTTTCCTCGGTAAGAGGGAGTGCTAAAATTTGGGTACCAGAGGATAAGTGGTTCCCTAAGGCTTTGATCTTTGGCCTAGGGAAAAGTGTCCAAATGTATTTTTCCTTTTCTCCTAAAGTAAATTTATAAGTGGTAAAGTCAAATCTAATTTAAAAGTGACTTTATAAGAGATAAAGTTACTAAGTATAATTTTAAAATGACTTTATTAAAGTCAATGCGAAATTAGAAAGTGAAAAAGTGACTATGGAAATAAAAGGCTAAGTGGGTCTTTATTTAAGTGGGGTAAGTTAAAAATTGGAAAGTGAGAATTAAATGCACATTTAATCTTAGCCCTTGATTTAAAGCTATCTCAGCCATTGGATTTAGGGATTCCCCAAAAGTCACCTAGGGTTAGGTTAAAGGAGGAAAAGAAGAGAAAAGGTCATTCAGTCTTTCATGAGCAGATTGAGAGAAAGAGAGAAGGAGAGCAGGAGACATTTATGATTAGTGAGAAGTTGGAGGAGATTAACATGGATACTTCATAATATCCGTACAACACCTTATTGGCACAAATCCCAAGGTAGAAATCTGTACAACAAGAGAGAGGCACTGTTTCCAAGAAAGAGAGGCACAAAAATCGAGTAAGAGGATAGAAACATTAAGCATAAAGTTTGAGGTAGGATATGGGCACGAAAATTGAGGAGAAGTACAACTAATATTTTTGGCACAAAAATCGAGAAAAAGGACATCAACTTCAGTGCAGATTTCAAGGCAGTTTATGTGCACGGATTTCGAGGAGGGTTGCTGTACAAGTCCATACAGTTCTGTAAAAATGTTCCAACACATTTTTCAAGGTTGTCGTACATAATTTATTTTTGTCATTAATGTTGTAAAATTTTATGTTTTGTAAGTTTTTGATTTGGCACAATTTCCAAGGCGGAGTTCAAGCATGGAAATTGAGATAAGTTCGTAATTTTGGTTGCTGGAATTTTTAATGTGTTTTTTATGTTTCACTGTAAAAGAAATATTCAGAAATTAAGAAAAGCTCTCGAATTGGTTTTCCCCAAGAGTTGTAGGGGGTTTTTCTAGGGTCATATTGACCAAAAATCAATGTGTTAATTTTCTGTGTGTGTGTGAAATACTTTATGTGTTTTATTTATGCACTTTCCAGCACTGTGAAATTTCCAGAATTTGTGTTTTCATAAATATTTATCATTTCTAGCTTATTGAATGTATGTTTATGGGAATGGGAATTTAACTATATGGGATTGATAAGGAGAAACTGATAACTGGGGTTGGGTCTAAAATTTCTACACCCCTCACTGCAATCAAGAATCACTTAGATCTTATTTTCGTCTGAGCACTTACTCCATCAGAAAAATTAGATCTCTAGATCTTCTGCGTGTCCACGAATGTTATTTCCAAATGACTATTCAAGCCAATCTCATAGTCTTCTCGTTGAGACTTTAACGACCAATATTAGATCTATAATCAACGACTAAGATTAAATTTTTACTTGATCTATTTCTTCTAGATCATTCTCACTCATATTCTATTTATACACTTTAATTATTTTATTTTCCTAAGTTTAGACTTAGGGTCCCTTTAAAAATAATTAATTATTTCTATAGAATACAATCTGAGTGGAATTTCACCAAATGATTTCTAGGTTATCTAGAATACATGTGTCTAAGAATCTCCACAAAATTTGAGACTTAGAGCACATTTGATGCTACCCAAAATCAACATATAATAGAATAGAAAGAGTTGTATTTATGTGAATGGAAGGTTTTTTTAGATTAGGTAGAATTAAAAATAACAAAAAATTTACTTGTAACTTCCATGTATAGATTTTATTCTTATAAATATACTTCTGTAAATAATTATTGAGTTAATTTCAAGTAATTATATAGAATTAAGAATAACAAAAAAATTATTTGTAACTTATATATTTGCCTCAACAATTACTATGTTAATTTCAATTTAGTTGAATATATATATATATATATAAAGGTGTAATATAACTTATAGGTGTAGTCCCCTAGATGCGGGTGACATTGGACGCACTCACAGAAATAGTACCTCCCACGTTTGAGATGATGAAGATATGCAACATAGGCCTTCACTTGGAGTGGATCCACCTCTCAACAATAATTCGCATGAGGTGACAGAGGCAAGAACTCAAGAAGATACGCAAAGCCAGCAACCACCCTGGGTGGAACCTCTTAGTTGCAATCATTCGAATGAGCTTTGGGATGGATATGATGCTTTGAAATAACTTGAAGCACATGCCTCCACATGAAAACTGTTGCAATATGCACCTGCGAGCGTGTCATAATAATGCACAACATCTGCGCTTGTGCCACAGACCTACAAAAGGGGAGGCCCTTCCACATAGTTTTACTCAAAGTTTTATCCTTTTGGTTCATACTGCCCTTTCAACATCTCAGTTTCAGTTTCAGCCCACCTGCCAGCTCCACAGGCTGCACAACCTTCCTCCCAGTGCAAGTTTACGAAGGACCCTCCCGACCGTGCACCTCCCTGACTGCGTGCCTCCCTTCGGCCCCCCTTGCCCTGCTAGTTTCTCCCGACTTTTCACTCTCATAACCAAGCTCCCCCAGCTATGCATCCACCACCTACACACCACCTTTCCCATCAGTACTAGGCTGGGCACTCCCTGTCTCTGCTCTCAACCCCCCATCTCCCCTCAGGCCTCTGCCATGCTATCCCATGGCTCTGAGACTGCGCTAAAGGAAAATCAGAGGCGACCAAAGAGGTGTGTTCCCTGGACGCTACCAGCGAGGGTTCGATAACCATTTGGAGTCCTTTGAGGGCTCCTCTTCTGACAGTCACGCCAGGGATGCCCCCCAGAGCCTTGTGCACGACCAGGAGGAGGAGGCCCCTATTCAAGATTCATAGAGAGGCAGAAGAAGATGCATGAAATCCACCATCGTGCACCAGGAGCACCCCAGGACTCGCAAAACCAAGCCTCTTCTGGTTCAGGAGGCAGAGGGGGAAGACACCGATGTATGGATCATGGACTCAGAGGGCACTTGGACATGTGTACTAGATGCTGAGTACCCGGTCGGTCCCATCCTTTGCACACCTTCTTCTAAGCCTCTGCATTGTCCTACTGCTGACGAGGAGGCCATAGTGCAGGAGTATGCTAGCTGTATCGAGGAGGAGGATCCAGACACCGAGGATGATGCAGAAGAACCTTGACTGTGCAGTCGTTCAAATTTGTTTAGTTTTATGTTATTCCAGCTCTTATCATAGGAATTTTACTTTCACAGGTGCCATGGCACATTTTGTAATTTTCTGTCTGATGTTATTACAAGGCTGGTTTCCTCCAAGGAGGCAACCCCATACATGCGCAACTATGAAAGCAACTAAGGCTGGGATTGGATAAGCGCATCTTACCAACTCAGCCTGTAGCATATGTAATGTTATATTTCGAATCAATATATTTTAGCCTAAATTATACAAAAAAAAACTTATAGGTGTAGTCTAACTTATAGACGAAATGACATTTTTCACAATGACATTTTTGTGGATTAATTTCAGCTAAAATCCGGGAAATATTTTAAAAAACTAGAGTTTTTTTCAGCATGAAAAACACCTGGTGTATATTAATGTACCAGCACAATGTTCAAATAGTTTCATATTTTTTCTGACATATACATTTTCCAAAATCAATCATAAAAACTTAGTCTAATTTAAACCATAACCAAAAAGCACTGTTCTCCTTTTGTCAAGATCATAGTTCCCCTTGATTAGTTCATCCATTGCATTTTCATTTATCTCCTATGCAGGTGGGTTATCAAATATACAGACTGATCAATCCATCAACAGTATGCAATTCATTTCGCGAATACCTTACAAGACATATATATATACTGTCCATACTTCCGACATAAAGCTATGTGTGATCTCTGTGAGTTGCATTCAATAAAAACTTGTCTGAGGATCAAATTATATATATATATATATATATATATATATATATATATATATATATATATATATATATATATATATATATAACATAATATAATATAATCGTGTCGTAAGAACCCTCCCTGCACTGGTGCTCCAAAAAACATTAGCAAAAAAAACAAAGAACACAAACACTTATCTCATCACTTACTCAGTAAAATATGGTAGTACCACTTGCCCCTGCCCCCACTGCTTCAAAGAGTTCATAATGCATTTCCCTAGTGGATCCCTTCAGACCCTTTTGGACAACCTGTCAGCTGTCGAATTCTTCTCACGATAAATATGAGTAAAAGAGACGTTGGAGAATGTACGGGCCAATTCGGAGATCCAATCATTCCATGAAGATAATTGTATGGGAGCCATCTAATTTTTTTGATTGAGATAATCAATTAACACTTTTGAATCTCCAAAGATCCAAATGGTGTGAATGTATATATGTTTTGTAAACCATAGGAGACCCCAAAGTGCCAAAATCTCCACCCTGGTGTTAGAGCCCAGCCCACCGTACCAGTGGATTTTGTAATGGTATAATGGGGATATCATCAACCAAGTACCGCAGCCACATCTACCATTCTGTGCTGCGCCATCGAAGAACCCCGCAGGAAAATTTGTATCATGCGGTCTCATTCTGATCGATAGATATCTGGGAGGTTTTGTTGAATTTTCATGCCCTCCCAACTTTGTATGATTTGTGACACTATCCATACCGATAGAGTGTTATTATTTTCAAAAAATTTCTGATTAATGCTCTTCCATATATTCCAGTGATAGACCAGGGGAATGATAAGAAAACATTTACCTTTTTCCAACCACCAATTTGTACACTTTTATATTGATTGATAGTTAGAGTCTTGAAAATTGAAATGACTGCACAATAAGGATCTGACCTCAGTTGAAAAAACACAGTTTTAGAATATATTCTTATTGTCCTCATCACCATTCATACACAGGCTGCATATACCTGACCAATATTTCCCTTTTTCATTAGGTTCTTCCATGTTAACTTTTTATCCTTCCACACACACCACAAAAATATTATAATTTTAATTTGTGTCTTAACCTTCCATAATTTAGTAAACCAAAATTTACCAAGTTGTCCATGTTGAAAGTCCATGTTCACCAAATATGTTTCTTTTATAATGATATTTCCTTCTTGTAAGTTTCTGCCCCAGAAAATCCTGTCTCCATTTTTTTTGATCCATCCCATACCTCTTTCCACTTCCATATAATTCCTCCAATCATTTGTCAATTGTCTCTATATTCCCAGATCATCAACATCAAGCCATCTCAGGATGCCGTCCTGTCATGATTTTATGATCCGTGCAAAGTAGAAAATCCCTCTCCTATGTAGGCATTGTAATATCTGTTCCCTGAGGCCAACGTCCACCGGAAAACCTCTGATATTTCTTTCACCCATCATGATTGCCTTTCCTTTCCCGAAACTCCATTTAAGGTGGTTTCTGAAAGTTGGCCATATTTTAGTGAAGCTCCTCCATATGTGAGATCCTCTATCAGCTTTCTTCCATCCCATGAAGTATGCATCATCAAGGTCATTGGATTTAAAATACTTAAAACGTGTTATGTCTCTCCATAACCCATCTTGGTTTAAACTTCTCCATAATGACTTCATAAGCAATGTTATCTCAAAAGTATCAACATTAAATATACCCCAGCCCCCGCGGTCCTTTGGGATGGAAAGAAGGTCCCAACGGGCCATATGATATTTATTTTCGCCATTCATACCATCCCATAGGAAATTAGTCATCGAAATCTTAATCATGTTGATGATGGAAGTCGGAATAAAAAATAGATGAGCCCAATATATTGAGATCTGTTGTAATACAACCTGAATGTAGATCAACTTTCCTCCTTTGGATAAACACTTATGAGACCACCCATTTATCTGACAATGGTATTTATCTAAGATCCATTTCCAATCTACTACTCTGCACTGTGCTGGATTTAGATGGAAGCCCAAGTATGTCATAAAATTCCAGTTCTTAGGGGTTTTTGAGGGTACTAAATCTATTTATATATTAAAAAATGTAATTTAAGCAACACAAAATCACATTCTTGCTTGGAATTATATCGTCCATTACAAGTGAAAAAAAATATATTTCTTTTAGAAGTTAAACTATGACTAGTTTAAATATAGTAGAAGAAGATAAAACACAAAAAAACATATTAAGTTCTATATATAATGATTTTTTTTTTATATATTTTTTTTTAATTTCTGAAAGTTTTGCATAATTGTGAAAATCCATTTTTTTTTAAGAGTAGTGTGATATTTTCTTCAAAATACAATGCATATGTCAGCATATTTTAGCATTTAATGATGTAATTTCCTAAAATAAATTTATGGAATTATAAAGAGAACTATTTATACTTTGTCATCATTAATTTTAAGAATTTTTTATATTAATTTAATTCTTTTCAAATCAAGAAGTTCAACATAACTTTGAAAATGAAATTATAAAGTTAAGGTTAAGTATTAGAGCAAGATTTGAAATCTTAGCATAATAAAAATAATATAATCATCAAATATGTTAGAAATTGTCCCTAAAGGTACAAAGGTACTCTGAAGGAATATAAGATTTGGGAAGATCATCTTGAAAAACCAAATCACTAAATATAAGAACTCTTATTTTTAATAGAATAAATATGATAGAAAAATTATGTGAAAAAAAATCGAGATATATAATTGTATGACTACAAGTACATTTAAAAACACAATTGCAATTTGGTGTAGCATGTATTGCATTGAGATAAAGTAGATTCAATGAATGACAGATATTTCTAGCAAATAATTCTAACCTTATTGTAAAGTAGACTCTAAAGAATCAACTAAGTGTCATAGATGTGTAGCGACAACAAATTTATTTTATTTGTAAATTTTCCTTTTAAAATTTCACCCATCATAATTATAGTAAACTTAGAGTTTTTGCATTCTACCATATCTTTCCAAAAGGAGTTTGGTTGTTGAAGTTAATAGAGAGATAGAAGTCTTACCTCCCTCTCCAATTAAACCTATAATATTTTAAAAAACATATGTTTAAAATCTTTAAAAGTATTAAAATTACAAGTTCTTGTTTTTTCTAATATGTTAGGTAAAATATTTGATTAAAATTGTCACTTTGTTTAATTTAATATAACATTAGTGTATATAAAAACTAAATAAAATTAACGTATGATACTGTATAAATTAGGTTAGTTAAGATATTCTAAGTAGTTGAAATTTGAGGTAATAATACCATTATATTTCATCAAAATCTATGGATATTTTTTTTTTGTTGGTAAAAAATGCTCTTTATATTATCATTTCATAAGTTTCATCAAAATACAACACAACTTTAAAAAAAATGAGCATCACAGGCCTGTGAGCTAGCAGGAGCATTTCCTAAACAAAAGAAAGCCTGGAGAAGAGCCAAGACAATTGGTGCCTTTGGTTATTGCCGACACAAAAAAAAAAAAATTACAAAATTCATAGTTATACATCACAAAGGAGGATTAGGAGGAAACACAGAAGGTGCAACAAATAGAGAATCTCTTTCATGCATATCGTAGTCAATGTGCTCCATTCGAATCTTCAGGGCACAAAGATGGTCCTTGGTGTGTCGATGCTGATGCTAGAGACTTTCCAAAGAGTCCATTGTTTCATTATAGATATGTTGGAGGTCATTGATGTAGGCAACCCGTTCATTCATGTCCTTGTATCGATGCTCCCTCAAGTTGTTAATATTGAGATGTATATTGTGTATTTGAGCCGCTATCATTTCCAGGGTTACCGGAGCTTCAACATGGCCCGAAGAGCGAGCTGGGGACAATGCCATGTCTGTTGCAGAGTGGCGGCTCTCAGTTGACGCAGAGTCAGAACTAGGCTCCCCGGGCGACTGCCTTTCCTCCATGCGATAACCTTCTCCTCCCCTTCTGGCACGTCCTCACTGACGAGGCATAAAATTAAGACCACCGCCCCCATCCGCTCCAACATAGGGAATTACCTTCCTACCTAAACAAATACACGATACAAATTTTAATTCACAATGCTGAGAAAAAAAAATTCTTACCAAACCTGAGCCTATGGGTGGCTCAGTATAGTTGTGGGTAGGCTCGTAGTCCCAAAATCCAATTCCAATACCACAATTAGCACAAACGTTGGAAGGCACACCCCAAGCCTTAAGAAATTCTAGGCTCCTCCAGCACCAAGACCAACATCAGACAACACTCTCCCCTGTGAGCTGACAAAACCACACAATTTCCGCAAACCAGAGATAGAGCTAGGTGTCGGCAAGCACAATATCCTCACCCAACCCACGCTTACCATGCCAATAGCCAGAAAATTCATCACTGCAAGTAGAGAATTCGACCCCGAGATCCGATGGCCAAGCCTGATACAAGGACCAAATCCACACCCAACCATGTTTGCATGTCTCTTCCTGCTTTATAACCCCAAGCCATGGCTTGAGCCAAGAAGCCAATACACAGGGTGTTCTCTCCTGGCACCCTCTCCTCATCGCCCCACGACTACAAATAGCCAGTTGCCTGTCCTTAAGCCTTGATAAACTGAATGCATGGGGAGAGAGGTCCGGGTCCTAATGGTTCATCAATGCGATCGTGTGGCACGTGGAGGCCCTCCTAGCTCCACGATCCGATGTGCTGCAAACTGGCCACTATATTGGAAACCCCAATCAGGGAAGAATCTATGGATTATTATATCAAACCAAAAATTGTATTCACAACAACATTATATAACTATAATTCTAATGGGTTATAAAATTAAACCAAGAGTTTTATTAGCAACAACATTATATTTGGTTTTGATTATAATAATAATTTTATAATATATATAATACAATTATTATTATAATCAAAACCAAATATAATGTTGTTGCTAATAAAACTCTTGGTTTGATTTAATATTAGAAAAAATAAAGTTGGAAAAATTTGAAGAAAAAAACAATTTAGCCAAACTAAAAAAAAAACTATATTTAGTTGTCTTTTTTATTTCCTATATTCATTTGTCTTTTTAATTTCCTCTTACATATTAAGTTGGAAAATTCAAGTCCTACTAGCACAACTCGTTGAGGATGGGCCCCCTTTGCAAGGCGATCCATGATCAAACCTCACAGGGGGTGGTTGTGCCCTGTTCTAGGGGAAGGAGACATGCTAAAAAAATCCCGTCAGCTTAGGGCTTGTGTGGCCTTCGTAAGGTGCGATCCCCAGGTGAATTTGACGGATTAGATGCCCCTAGGTCAGGTCCTCAAGCCGAAAACTTGACAAAAAAAAAAAGATTGGAAAAACATTTTTTAACAGTAAAACCATTTTTTTTTTGTGATATTAAAATCACAAAATAAACAATCTGGGTGAGCGAAAACACTGCCCAAAGATCTTCGTAGAAGTAGCTTCTCAATTGTGAATAGAATAATAGGGCGTAGCATTAAAACTTTGACGAATACCATTTGAAATGCCATGTTATTACATATATAATGAATGACTGAAAGAACCAACCACATTTGAAGCATTCAAAAGGTTTGGAATTGTATAATATCTATATAAGAATTTGCGATGCTAATGATAGTCGCTAGTTCAATATAATCCGTATTGTTGATGCTCAAAATTGAATAGACTGATAAGAAGACAATGATAGCTGAGATCTAATAATAGTATTGGAGGTTCTGAAATGGAACGAGGTCTTGATGTTGCTGGAGCAGCAACTCGAAAGGGTTCACGTAGTCCTCCGAAGAAAGAGAAAAACATGGAAGGAAGGTTGGGTCACAACATCTCTGTATTGGCTTCCAGATTGGAAGAAGAGTTTGCTTGCTTGTTAATATTGTCTTCATCAGAGGTTTGGTATATTGATAGTGGAGTTTCGGCACATATGACGGGAATACGAGAATGTTTCTCGAGCTACCAAGAATAACATATGAACTTTAAGATCAACATGCGTAATAAGGCGAAATGTACCCCTGTTGGAAGAGGTACCGTAGTTTTTCAAACTGAAGTAGGGAATAAGCTTCGGGCTACCAATGTGCTGCATGTGCCTGGTTTGGGGATGAACTTACTCTTTGTCTCAGCTGAAAAACAAGGGCTATGACGTATACTTCATAAAAAATAGAGAGATATGCTACAAAAATTCTGAAGAGGTTAAGGATGCGGGAATGTAGAACCATGGCTACTCCAATGATCACCAACTGGAAGAAGATTTACGTGTCTGAAGATGATGAGGCTAATCCTACCTTGTACAGGCAGCTCATAGGGTCCCTGATGTATCTAGTCAACACTAGGCCATACATCTATTACGCTGCCAACACCCTCAGTCAGTTCATGGTGGAACCAAGGAGGGCACATTGGGCAACAACCAATCATGTTCTCAGATACATACGAGGAACAGTAGAGCATGGATTAAGATACTCCTAAGGCAATGACATCATACTGAGTGGGTTCACTGACATAGATTGGGCTGGAAGTTCAGTAGATCGGAAAAGTACAAGTGGGTATTGTTTCAAAATTGGATCAGGGATGACTTCCTGGTGCAGTAGGAAACATAAGTTCCTAGCTCCGAGCTCAGTTGAGGTGAAATATATGACAACCAACATAACTTTGTGTGAAGCCATATGGCTTAGGAAGTTTCTTGTGAATCTACTCAAGGAAAATATGGAAGAAACCAACATTATATGTGATAATCAGAGTTGCATCAAACTCTCTGAGAATCCCGTGTTTCATGTTTGGTCGAAACAAATTGAAATTAGGTGTCATTTTATCAGAGACTGTGTCCAGCAGGGAGCTGTATAGTTGTAGTACACTACAACAGGAGAATAGGTGGAATACATCCTTACTAGGGCTTTGGAAGAACAAAGTTTGTTTATTTCAGAGAGAAGATGGGGATGATCAAGCATTCGTTTTAGTAGAAGAAATGGAAAAGTGCAGAATTTGAGAGGGAACTGCAGTATAGATGAGGCAGTGACATTTGCAGTGTCATGGGAAACAATATAGAAGGTAGTAATGCAAAGGGACAAAAACCAAGCATCAACAGTGCAAAGGATGTTTCAAAAGTCAGAGCAGTATGCAGCAGGAAAATTGCTAGAACACTTACCTCGCTAAGAGGGAGTGTTGATGTTTGTAGCATCAGAAAGTGATTGAAGTCTCATTTTTGGTGAGGAGGCTTGGACACCAGTATTCCAAAGAACCCAAAAACCGTTTATGGAAATTCCACTCAGTTCATGTTTTATTAAAATAATTAATTATTTTAATGGGGACCCTAAGTCTAAACTTAGGGAAATTAATAATTAATGGGTATTAATAAACAAAGTGTGAATCTTCTAGAGAACGAAGATCAATTCAAGATTTAATCTTAGCCATTGATTAGAATTCTAATTTGAGTCGTTGATTTAGCAATGAGAAGGTTATAAAGGAAGGCTTGAGAGCCATTATAATGTAATACGGGAAAAATACTCTGTAACCCGAGGGAAGTCG
Source organism: Pinus albicaulis (assembly GCA_034641835.2). Classification (NCBI taxonomy): domain Eukaryota; kingdom Viridiplantae; phylum Streptophyta; class Pinopsida; order Pinales; family Pinaceae; genus Pinus; species Pinus albicaulis. The sequence goes on along the minus strand of CM076572.1, from coordinate 145,305,665 downwards.
ATTCTTCAGAAGTTATAATTCGATTTAAGAGGGAGAGTTGCAGAGTGGAGGAAGAGGAGGGTTTCAGTTGTAGTCAGAGCTCTATGAAGAAGGAAGCAAAACAACTAAAGGACAAAGAAAATGCACTGGTGACGCAGAGAGACAATGCAGTGGTGATGTAGTCTTCATGCAGTCTCTGCACAGAGGATCACACAGAGGTGATGCAGTAAGGCCAAAGGACCTATCAGGTGTCAGAACTTCTCCAAATGTCAAGGGAAAAATACCTTAGGTGTTTTCTTGGAAATTTCTCAATTATTGTTTTAGACATTCCTTGTAAAGAAATTGTTGTTGAAGATTAATATATAAACCCTCATTTGCTGCACCGATTTTCCAACATTGGGTTTTTCAGGGGAAAAATGTCCAAAAATAACTGTGTTGATGTGATTGTTTCTTGTGCTTGTATTTCATTGTTCTTTTCTCTACATGCACTTGTGTGATAATTACAGTAGAAGATATTTTAGAATTTACTGAAGGGTTAACTGTAAATAACTTATTGAGAAAAATAAGTAGAAGAAATAAATCAGTAACAACAGTAGTATTTCAGATTTGAAATTTTCACATTTGTGCCATCATTTCTTATTCATATATTTTAATATATATTCTTGTATCTTCAATTGAAATCTATATATTTAAAGTGTTTTGGAGTATTTAACTTGAAGAACAAAACTTTTTCATCCCATTTGGTATCAGAGTTGTTCGATCCTCAGGCTGCTCCACCACTGCACATAGATTTGTTCTCTGATCTAGGTATTTGAACATCAAATTTTTCAACATTGTTGTCGTTAAAACATTTCTCTACAAGAATTGGAGTTTCTCCCTATCGCCATTAAGGCCTTTGGCCATTAACACACACACACACACACACACACATATATATATCAGTCGTCAATCCATTTCTCCCCACAATAAAACCGTAGCCCAATTCTTGGCCAGTGTTCACCATCATCGTCTGATTGCTTCTCAACAGGTAGCTACTAACGCCGACAATGCACTTTTCAATTCCATACTGCACCCTTCTTCACTCGCCTTTACTGCTCGTCCACACCATGACCAACAGGCACTAGAGTAGCAACACGTTGTGTTGAAGATGTTGGTCACTCCTTCACTTCCACCGTCCAGGCGTTTCTATCCACTTTGTTTCCCATCGCCATTCGCTGTTGTATTTCCTCAACCTGTAATGCTTCCATTTCCATCTGTTCCAACCAGTCGAACCTCATCCTTCATTGTTGCACCTTCGTTGTTCCTGCAATGACAACTGCCCCTGCTCACTCTTCCTTAGCACACGAGTGCCCTATGTGGCTGAAACATTTCTAAAGACGCCTGCCATGATACACTGTCCGCCACTGTCGCTTGATCTCGCAACCACCACAACCGTGCCGCCTACACCCTGCCACTCCACCCTATTGCCGAATCACCCCAGTTTTTCTCTTGTCGCCTCTAAAAGTGCCACCGTCCTTGTGCATAGTCATTCCTCCATTGCATTCGACCTTTATCACGATCAAAATTCTTGTTCCTCCATCACCAACTTTGTCATCCTATCCATGAGCAAGAAACCACAACCCTATTCGTAGAGATCCGACCATACACATCAGAATTAATTCAAACTGTACGGTAAGTTTCGTTTATACGATATTACATATCATTACAAATTGAGTTAATTGATAACTAAAAAAAGGGGACAAAGCTAAATAATTTTATAAAGTGAGCTAAGCAAAAAAATATATAAACATTATAATAAATTAGTGGGGTTTAAAAAAAAGAAAAAAATATTTAATAAAAAAAATCATTGATATTATCTATATTAAAAAAAAAAGTGGGAGAATTATAAAGGAAGTGATCAATTGATTAAAGTGATCGATAAAATATTATAATGTTGACAAAAGGTGAATATTGAGTCAACCATTGAAGAGAAAAAAGTGGAGTCTTATTCATAAATGAAAGAGGGAAGATTGCCTAAAACTTTTGGTATATGTGTTTGTGCGCTATTTAAAATGAAAGGATCACTTGTGAGAAATGATGTTATCATCTCTATTGATCCTAATCAAAATAGTAACTATGTTAATACTAAATGTGCTAACCAATTAGTGATTCCTGAATCAAATATAGTTGAAACGAATTTTGTTGACACAAGTGACAAACAATACGACATAAGAAATCTACAACTAAGTATTGAAGACTATACTTTTGTCGCGCAATTCACTGTTAAAACCTTATTTTGCGACAACAGTGATATAGTTCTAGGTTCGCCCTGGATCAAATCACTAGGAACTTTTATCCTAAATATGAATTTTTTTTTGACATTTTCATACAAAAATAAAAAGATAACATTACAGGATGTTACAGTGAAGCCAGATTATGTAACACCATAATATATGCAAGATATCGCAAAAGCAATTTCTCAAGAAAGTAGAAAAGCAATATAATAACTTGAAGTATTTAAAAAAAAAAAAAACAACTTACCTGGTCAGTCGTCGATCCGCTGATCCCCGCAATCAAACCATAGCCCAATTCTCGGCCAATGTTCACCGTCGTCGTCCCATTATTGCTCGATAGGCAGCTACTAACATCGAAAATGCACTTTTCGGTTCCACGCTACACCCTTCTTCACTCTGTAGAAATTTGAAAAATTTGCTGAATTATTCACCGATATTATCCTGATTACACACTATTTAAGCTTCATGCATAATACATAACCTCTTCTACAATTGATCATCAATATGCGGAAATAGAAACAGTCGCATGCACACATAAACACAATAGTCAAGCACACATAAACACAGTATGTAATGGGGAAAGCTTACAGCTGAAAACCCCCAACTATCTGTATATTATAATGATAGAGAACATGTAACATACATAGCACAAAGCTCTCACAGCTCTCAACACTATCTCAAAGCTACACACAAAACTAGTATAGAAAATGAACTAGTCATAGGTTCAAATCTCCTCCACCAGTTTGCCTGCCTCTACTGCGCAGTCCAAGATGAGAATGAATTTAGATCCAAGTTCGAATCCCTCCCTCTTTAACTGCGCAATCCTCATTGGCAATCTCAATCAATGATTATGCAAATCTCATGCACAAATATAGTCACAACTGATAGTAAACCGGCTCTTTCACCTATCTCTTCCACTGGTCTTCACTGAACTGTCCATGCACTGTTGTTAACTGATGTGTTCTTTAGTTGATTTATGAGTTAATAATTATTGAATTAATTAATAATTAATTCACACCACTCATCACTAGTGTATTTTTCAGTTAGACTAAATACAATTAGTTTAACTAAGTTAAACCGAACACAACTCCATCAACTGATCCATCAACTCCACCAAACTCTGCCACATGAGTTATGACTGAAGTCAACCATGAAAAAGCTCAACTAACCCTTAGGAAAAGTGTATTTCCTTCTTTCAGCTGCATGTGCCACATCCATAGCTCAAACTGAAGTGCTGCAAGAGAATAAGATAATGTTTATAGTCCAAATATTATTAAGAGCTAATAATATTTGACTGACCTATTTTTAGACTGGCAGTCTAAAAATAGACTTCGACCTGTATGTCTAAAAATAGCTATCCATCTATTTTTACCAACTTGACCAATCATCCAAGAATAGCATCCCGCAACTCCTAGACCATGCTCCATATGTCTAAAAATAGACTTTTGCGAAAAAAATCACCTGTGTGGCCCCCACCTAGTTTTGGTGATCACTTTCCAACTAGGATCAGGAAAGATGTTTCAGGATGCCTCCTTCTAATCGTTTTCTGTTGCAATCTCTTCAACACTCCCTCTCAACAAGAAAGGACTGTCTTTGCATGCGACATGCAACTCCATGCATTCGCCCTGCAACCTTCACAAGCGCCATGCAACTCCATGCATCTGCTCTACAACTCCTCTGAAACTGAATAGGCTCCAAACAACTCAATCAGGCTGATGCATCTATCATCAAACTCTTCGACCTCCGCTTAGCTACTGCACATGTCATCAGGAACCACTGCGTTGTTGAAATCTTGCACCCATGCACTCTTGCACTTGCTGTCAACTCTGATTCGCGCTCTAGTATCTGACACTGTCACTTTGATCTGCATGCATCAATCCAACTGATCTGCTACTGCTGCGCTGTGGGCACCTCGTATTCAGGTTCAATTCATGAGATCCACACCATCTCCATGAATCCTGCCCAGAAATCTCCACCTGGGATTACTCATGCATGTCGCCCCACCTCTCACCTGGTGGTATAGCTGCATGCACTCCCTCTACCCATCTGGCACGAAATTTCTCTGCATGAGTGGTCTCTCCCACTCCATGATTCTCTTGTGGCTACTCCACACCCTGAGGTTCACTTTCACCTGCATGCAAAACTTGCTCCCTCTCAAGCATCAGTTGCATGTATTTCTCCCGCTTCCCAACAGTAGGAAGCTCCGTAGACATCCCATATACTTCAAGTCTATAGATATTCTTTGCTCGAATCCCAACCTTCTTGACTTGTCCCGTTGCCTTGTGCCGAAGGAAAACTTTCCCTTCTCTAAAGACAACTTCATACCCTTTATCCTCTAACATTGCGACTGAGATCAAATTCTTTGTTAAACCTGGTACATGCAATACATCTTGTAAAAGAATGAGTTTACCTGACTCCCTCTGAAAGGTTATGGTACCAATGCCGGTCGCATTGTATCGTCCATTGTCACCCAACTCAACATGCAACTGGAGATCTTTCTCCACCAAGTCACTGAAAAGATTCACATCTCCCGTCATGTGAAAGGAAGCGCCACTATCAAAATACCACCCTGATCCCAATGCACTAGACACCATGCATTCGATCAATGAGAAGTCCAGCTCAAATTGCGAGGCAAGAGCCTCACCAGCTGCAACTCCAACAACCTGCTTGTTCTTCTTCTTCTGTGGACAATTCGTGGCGTAATGTCCATGATCGTGACAGTGAAAACACTTCACTTTGGACATGTCACGCTTTTTACCATCCACATCGGATTGAGAAGCCTTCTCCTTGCCCTTCCCCTTCCTTGCTTTGGCAGCCAAAGCGCAGTCTTCTTCATCAGATATCTTTGATGAAGATCCATCTCTGGTACTCCGCCGGATCTCCTCTTGCACAAGATCAGACCACAGTCTTTCCCATCCTGGCAAATTTTCCCCCAACCATTGACCATCACGATATGCATGCCAAATTTTGGGCTTTGAGAGGCAAGCTCACCGACTCTCATCATCTGCTCTGTAAACTCATCTGGGTGGAAAAACTTGGTCAAGTATACCGGAATAGTGTCATTCTTCTCCATCTTTATTTTCCTGAGTTTATCCTTGAGCGCCAACTTCCTCTGGTCACTCTTGCTTTGGAACAATTATGTCAACGCTTTCCACATCAATTATGGAGAAGCTTTTCCATGCAGGCTGGATACTATGTGATCCTTCACGCCCTCCAACAGAATCCTTCGACACCTTGCTGTCTTCTTTTGCCAAGCCTCAACCAAGGCTGCATCGCTAGGCTTTGGAACTTCAGTATCTATGAACTCCTTCAGCCCATTGTCATCGAGCACCGCCTCCATCCTATCTCTCCATGCAATATAATTCGAGCTGCCTTCAAGAGCATACTCCAATCGCAATCCTTGATAAGACATTTTGACTTCGACACCAAGAAAACACTGCTGCAAATTCGAATTCCAAGCTCAAAACTCAACTGCTTCTGGATCTATGAGAACAAGGTATTTCTAGCACAGAGATCGACTGTAAGGGCATTTACTAGATATATCACCTTTCAGAGAAAGGATGGATCCAGAGGCTACCTGGCCCGCTTATAGACTCTGTCTACCGAAATAAATTGTAATAACTATAATAGATCCGATGATCAATTTCGCTTTGATACCATGTAGAAATTTGAATAATTTGTTGAATTATTCACCGAGATTATCCTGATTACACACTATTTAAGCTTCATGCATAATACATAACCTCTTCTACAATTGATCATCAATATGCGGAAATAGAAACAGTCACATGCGCACATAAACACAATAGTCAAGCACACATAAACACAGTATGTAATGGGGAAAGCTTATAGCTGAAAACCCCCAACTATTTGTATATTATAATGATAGAGAACATGTAACAATACATAGCACAAAGCTCTCACAGCTCTCAGCACTATCTCAAAGCTACACACAAAACTAGTATAGAAAATGAACTAGTCACAGGTTCAAATCTCCTCCACCAGTCTGCTTGCCTCTACTGCGCAATCCAAGATGAGAATGAATTTAGTTCCAAGTTCGAATCCCTCCCTCTTTAACTGCGCAATCCTCATTGGCAATCTCAATCAATGATTGTGCAAATCTCATGCACAGCTATAGTCACAACTGATAGTAAACCAACTCTTTCACCTATCTCTTCCACTGGTCTTCACTGAACTGTCCATGCACTGCTGTTAACTGATGTGTTCTTTAGTTGATTTATGAGTTAATAATTAGTGAATTAAATAATATTTAATTCTTTACTCATCACTAATTATTGTTGCTCAGTTAGACTAAATACAACTAGGTTCAACTAAGTTAAACCGAACACAACTCCATCAAGCCGATCCCTTGACTCCATAGCTCATACATGAGTTCTACTTGAATTCAACCATGCAAAAGATCTTTAAACCCTAGGGTGCTTATAATTGTACATCGTGAATGTGCCACATCTGTGCACTTAACTGAAGTGCTCCAAGATAATAAGATAATGTTTATAGTCCAAATATTATTAAGAGCTAATAATATTTGGTGACTGTTACAAGCAGACGATCTAAAAATAGACTTAGAACATAATAATAAAAAATAGCTGTCACTATATTTTACCAACTTGACCAATCATCCAAGAATAGCATCCCACAACTCCTAGACCATGCTCCATATGTCTAAAAATAGACATAGTCTAAAAATAGACTTTTGCGACAAAAATCACCTGTGTGGCCCCCACCTAGTTTTGGTGATCACTTTCCAACTAGGATCAGGAAAGATGTTTCAGGATGCCTCCTTCACTGTTTCTTGTTGCAATCTTCAACACACTCGCCTTTACTCCTCGTCCATACCATGACCAACAAGCACCAAAGCAGCAACATGTGTTGAAGTTGTTGGTTGCTCCTTCGCTGCTACCATCCAGGTGTTTATATCTGCTTTATTTCCCATCACCATCTATTGTTGTATTTCCTCAACTTGTAACACTAACACCGCCAACTGTTCCAGCCAGCTAAACCTCATCCCTCATTGTTGCACCTTCGTTGTGCTTGCAATGACAACCATTCATGCTCGCTCTTCCTTAGCACACCCATGCCCTTTTTGGCTGACACCATTTCTGAAGACATCTGCCACCATACAATGTCCACCATCGCTGCTTGATCTCGCATTCGCCACAACTATGCCGCCTAGGCCCTGCCACTCCACTTTGCCGCCGAATCACCCCAGATTTTCTCTTGCCACCTCTAAAAGTGCCATTTTCCTCCAGCATAGTCATTTCTCCTTTGCATTCGACCCTTATCGTGATCGGCAGTCTTGTTCCTCCATCACCAACTCTGCCATCCTATCGATGAGCAAGAAACCACAACCCTATTCGTAGAGATCTGACCATACACATCATAATTAATTCAGACTGTACGGTAAGTTGCGTTTGTACGATATTCCATATCATTACACATTGATTTAACTAATAACTAAAAAAAATAGGGACAAAGCTAAATAATGTTATAAAGTGAGTTAAGAAAAAAGAACGAATCATATGGTACTTGTTTACCACTGGAGTGGCACCTAATGATTATGTGAAGACTCCATGCCCAAGGATGAACCATAGGACACTTGTGCCATCATATATCATTAGATATCAACAATTTAACATATTTTTTAAACTCTACTTCTTCTTATTATCATTTTCTTCTTCAATCCTCAGATTCTACAGCCCTATAGAGATATCGTATAAATGTCACTAGCATGATGAATAAAGCCATGTAACAAGCCTAGGATGTTGGGACTCGATTAGCAAGTGAGTACAACTTGGAGTGTTTTTTCTACTTGGTTAATTATTCCTTCTTTTTAGCGGCGAATAATTTTCTAGGTTTTTTCACTCATTGCATTGCCCCAAAGCCGGGGTGACGGCTTGAAGGTTGAGCCGCTAACACATCTTAGTGTTGAAAGTCAATGTATATTACCATGCTAGGTCATATTTGAAATTTCACCAAAGTTGACTATGTCTATGTAGGATTTTTTAATAATTAAAAATTTCCCACAAACAGGATTTTTTAATTAATTTATATGTAATGATGTAAATAAGTGGTCTTAGGAAATGTCTGGGTCATGTGACTACTCGAAATTCATCTTCAGAGACCCAAAATTTTCTTAGGACCCACTTTGGGGGTCAAAAAACGACTTATACTCCCTCAAAATCCAATTTTCCTAAGGTCTGTGGCAAAAATGGGGAAAATTTAAAAAAAAAATTCAATAATTGGAAAAATTTAGAAATTTTTCCATAGTAAAAATAGGTCAAATTTTGACATGGAAATATAAGGGAATCTCAAAGGTGATGTGGCAGCCATGTGGGGCCCACCACAATTTGGAAATCTAAAGTCAAAGTTCCAAGTGCAAGTCAAAGGGAGTCAGAAGGTTCCATGTTGAGTTAAAAAGGCAAAGTTGAAGTGTTATGTATGGGAAAAATTCAAGTTAAATTTAATTCAAATGTGAATGGAATTAAATATAAGGAAAAGTTAGTGAGTGGGGAATGGACCCCACCTCACTCTCCTACTCTACGTATGATCAAATCCTAAGGAATATGCATATGCCAAAATAAAATATCTACGTACAACTAGCAAAAGGGATTTATGCACATGTTCAATAAAAGGTGTACACGCTGGCCCAGTTTCAACGTAGCATAAAAAAGGGATCAACATATTTGATTTATTTGAGAAAAATCGTGGAGTATGGTTTCCACTCACCCTAACAAATATTTACACATGTACACAACACATGTTTAGCAGCCACACGTAGTAGTAGAAAGCAGTTTTCCAACTCAATTTTCAGAGATGTTAACGCACAATTTATAAAGGATACACGACATCTTGTATACACTTGTCTTGTGGTGAATTTTACATAGATTTTTAAGAGAAGTTATATCAGCCTACGCACAATATACTTCAGCTTGTACGCATCAGTTTGGGATTCATTTTTGAGAGGTGTCACAATATGGTTTTTGATGGGAAATTCATTGGGAGTTTCTCTTATTTACTCCACTCAAACTACAAATGGCAGGCAACATCTCTCACACTCATCAATAGTTAACAAATATGCACAGGTAGAGAAGGATGTACGCTGCCCATTTTGGATGCCACTTACAACAGTTAACAAATATGCACAGGTAGAGAAGGATGTATGCTGCCCATTTTGGATGCCACTTACAACAGTTTGGAAACACATGGGGTAGTCATATTTGCCACATGTAATTTGACCTCTTCACTGGGATTGGCAGTTATGTGCCACTGAATTGATAGATTGATCAGTGCCATTAGCATAATAAAGAAGAATGAGAATGAAAACATGGAGGAGTTTAACAAAAGATTCAATGAATTGGTTAAAAGCATGCCTGCAACTATTAAACCTCTAGATGAATTTCTCTTATGCTCATATTTAGTTGATTTTGGTGTGGATATTGCTTATGAGTTGAGGAGGAAGGAACCTACAACTTTGGGTATAGCTCAAACAGAAGCCTTGAAAATGGAGAGGGATAGAAAGCAATCAAGAAAATATGAGATTCCTGGTTACACTAGAGGGCCATCGAAATCGAATGATTCCAAAGGAAATGCCAAGGAGGAGGCTACCCATGATCCTATTAAGGAGTTAAACCACCTTATCAAGACTATGGAAGTGAATCACACAAATCAAATGAATTCTATCCAAAATCAGTTGGTGGCCATGGAAAGGAATCAAGCGGGGAGATTCCCGAATCGAGGAAATGATAGATGGTAGAAGAGGGGTCCCCCTAATGAACAGGCCACCAAATCCACTTGAGTCTACTAACTTAGTTGATGATTCAATGCCTTATTTTAGACCATGTGATGACCTACATGATGAAATCACTTGTCCTGATGCAAAAAAGATCTTATATGGAGAAATGGCTAGAACAAGTGAACAAATCAATGTAGTTGGAAAAGAGCATCATTTGTCATTGGAAAATTGGATGGGAGTTAAGGAAAATAGCTAAAAGATAAGTCAGAAGTCTCCATCCTCCTATAGTGTGAATAATTCTGAAGAATTGGATAGGATCACTGAGTTGTATGGAGAGAAGCCTTCATAAAATTAGATTTTAGAGATAGCCAAAGATAAATAAAGGGCAAGAAGCAAGGGAAGAAATAAAAATGCCCATAAAACTTTCACTCCACCTACATCAAAGTTAAATATTGATTTGAGAGGATGGATAAATAATGAAAAGAATGACCATAAAAATTTAACTCCACCTACATCTAATTTAAATATTGATTTGGGAGGATGGATAAATAATGAAAATATTTTGGTACCTGTGACTGAAATCATGAAGATTCCCTCCCAAAGATATAAGTTGTTGAAAGCCATTGATGCCCCTAATGGAAAAGAAATGTCAAATTTTTCTAAAGATAGCTATGAGGGTGCCCCTATCACTTTGAAAAGTAGTGATATGTGTAGAGATAACAGAGACCATCGACTATTTTTCATCACTATGTTGGTCAATGGAATGCTTTTGCACAATTATATGTTTGATTCTAGGGCATCATCGTGTGTCATGACTAAGAAAGTCATGAATCAGTTAAACCTGAGGATTTCTAGACCTTACCACAACATTTGTGCCATGGTTTCGAAAATTATTGAAGTTTGTGGTTTGATAAAGGATCTTCAAGTCCACTTGGCAGTTCATCCTAATATTATGATCACCATGGATATTGTAGTGATTGATGTGCCCGATGCATGGGGGATGTTATTGTCTAGAAAGTGGGGAGCTGATATAGGGGGTAGTTTGAAAATGGATATAAGTTATGTTGCCATCCCTAATAGTGAGGGCATCATGGTTAGGTTGGATAGGGAATTGGAGAGAAATTTTCACGTGGAAAATCCCAAGGAGCCTCATAATGAAATTGTGTATGAATCTGATGACTTGGGAAACTATGCTATCTTGAATAATTCTATTGCTCCTTTGGAGAAGGAGGTGGAAAGTAAGAAGGATTGGGTGTGGCATATGAATTTTTATGGTGCCCATTCGAGGTTTGATAAGGGTGTCATAATTATCCTATCTCTCCCCATGGTCATATATTCAAGTTTGCCTTTAGGTTGGAATTTGATGCAACTAACAATGTAGTGGAGTAAGAAGCTTTATTGTTAGGTCTAGATTTGGCAAAGGACTTGAACATTAAGATGCTTAGTATCAAGGGGGATTCTAATCTAGTCATTCTTCAAACAAAGAATCAATTTGCATGTAAGAATGATAGATTAAAGAAGTATCGAAATGCCATTTGGGATAACATGAAATATTTTGACGCATTAGATCTTCAAGAAATTCCATGAGAAGGAAATAAACAAGCTGATGATTTGGATGTCGCTGCATCTACCTTACAACTTGGAGAGAACTTGATGGATGATAAGATCAAGATGGAGGTTATTTTTAGACCATCAGTGCCTGATAATGTTGAGCATTGAAAAATATTTAATGAAGAAATCCAAGTGATTCATTTTTTAAATAATATAGAAGAATTATTTGGATTCAAGGTTGGCTACAAGGAAGAAGGTTGCGATTATGAGGAGTGTAATGTTGTGTCAAATCCCACTACTAGGGATCGTGTAGCCATGGAACATATGTTTGACACACATGATGCTGTAAAGAGAAAAGAGGATAAGAAAATTGACCCAAGGGATTTTATTGAAGTAAACATTGGTACCCCTCATGACCCAAAGATTATCAAACTAGGGAAGGGCACCACCGAGGAGGAAAGGAAAAAATTAATAAATTTACTTTAAGAATACAAGGATGTTTTTACCTTTTCATATGAGGATTTAAAAGGTTATAGTGAGGATGTTATGGAACATACTATCACTCTTAAGGATGAAAATGCCAAACCCTTTAGACAAAATCTTAGGCAAATAAATTCTAAGTTAGCCCCCTTGATGCAAAAGGAGTTGTAAAATATGCTTCAGACTAGAATTATAGCTCACACTAGGCATTCCACATGGTTCTCAAACTTGGTTATTGTGAGAAAGAAGAATGGATCAATCAGGCTATGTATAGATTTTCGAAATCTTAATTTAGCTTGTAAAAAGGATAATTACCCTTTACCCAATATGGAAACATTATTGCAAAGGGTAACGGGATCTAGAATGATGTCTTTATTAGATAGATTTTCAGGATATAACCAAGTCATGGTGAAGAAGGAAGACATGCATAAGACAACGTTCATTGGGGTACTTTTGAGTATTTGAGGATGCCTTTTGGGTTAAAAAATACTGGAGAAACTTTTCAAAGGGCTATGGACTATGCCTTTAAGGGTATAATTTGGAAATTCATTGAGATTTATCAAGATGACTTAACTCTTTTTTCTAAAAATGGAATTTCTCATATCGTCCATTTAAGGCAGATATTTGACAGGTGCAGAGAGTATGGGATATCCTTAAATCCCACTAAATCTATTTTTGGAGTGACTGAAGGGAAGTTGCTTGGTCACATCATCTCGAAGGATGGGATCAATATTGACCCTGAGAGAGTTGAGGCAATTCAAAAGATTCCTTTGCCTCACAATATCAAAACCCTTCAATCCTTCTTAGGAAAGATCAATTTCCTTAGGAGGTTCATTCCAAATTATGTTGAAATTGCTAAACCCATTCAACCCTTTTAAAGAAAGATTTTAAGTTTGTCTGGGGAAAAGAAGGAAGAATATGTTTTCAGGAAATTAAGGATTTTATTAGCACGACATGTCTATTCTAGTGAGCCCTGATTATTCGAAGGAATTTTTGATTTTCTCTTTTGCATCTGAAGATACTATTGGTGGAGTGCTTTTGCAAAACAAAAATGAAGGGTATGAGCAACCTATTTCCTTCATGAGTAGATCCCTTCAAGGTTTTGAGTTGAAGTATAGCACCGTGGAAAAGAAGGCTTATGCCTTAGTCAAGTCCCTTAATAAATTTAGACTTTGTGGGGTATTCAAGAATAATCGCGTATGTCCCTCACTCTGTAGTAAAATATATTTTAAATTAGGTTGATTGCTTAGGAACTCGAGCTAGGTGGGTCTCCAAAATTCAAGAGTACGATTTAGATATTAGACCTACCAAGCTGATAAAAGGCCAGGGATTGGCCAAGATCTTGACTGAGGGGAATGAGAAAGCGTTAGGAGTGATTTTTCAAAATGATTTGGAATTAACTTCATCAGAAATTCAAAGATTGAGTCAACTGGAATGGTATAAAGTCATTATTTATTACTTGCAAAATTTTCATGTCCTAGCCATTTAGTTGGTCATAAAAGAAGAGCGTTAAGGCTTAGAGCAACAAAGTATTTCATTGTGAAGGATGGTCTGGGTTGGAGAAATCTAGAGGGGGTAATACTTAGATGTGTTGATGAAGTTGAGGCCAAAAAAATTCTATATGAGTTTCATTCAGGATTTTGTGGAGGACATTATGCTGCTAAAACTACTACCCATAAAATATTGAGAGTTGGTTATTTTTGGCCTTCTATTTTTGCTGATGTGCACAATTATGTTAAAGGTTTCCAAGCTTGTCAAATTTTCACTAGGAAGCAAAATTTAGCTTCTTTGCCTCTTAAGCCAGTTGTCGTGGAAGCTCCCTTTCAACATTGGGGGCTTGACTTTATAGGGAAATTTAATGAAAATTCTAGTAGTGGCTACTCGTGGATTTTAATTGCCACTGAATATTTTACTAAATGGGTAGAAGCCATCCCTACAAGACACACCACTGAAAAAGTAGTGATGGACTTTCTTGAAGATAGGATTATCACTCGTTTTGGTGTCCCTGCTAAAATTACAATGGATAATGCCAAGGCTTTTAGCTCTGCTGAATTCTCACCATTCTACTTTAAGTATGACATTGTCTTGTCCCATTCATCAAACTACTATCCTCAGGGTAATGGTCTAGCCGAGTCTAGCAATAAAAAATTGATAACCATAATCAAGAAGATAGTAGGGGATAATAAGAGAGCACGGGATAGAAAAATTAAATATGCTTTGCGGGCTGATAGGATTATAAAGAAGATTTCTATTGGAAAGAGTCCCTTTGAACTAGTTTATGGCTTGGACGTTACCCTTCCCGTGCATTTAAGGCTTCCAACTTACCAATTGCTACAGAGTTTTACATTATGTTGTGCAACATAGGATTGATCAAATTGTAGAATTGGATGAAACTAGGAGAAGAGCCTTTGAAAATTGTTGTAAAAATCAATCTAAGGTAAAAATAATTTTTGACGAATCATATAGGAATAGAGGTTTTTATAACGGTGATATGATTTTACTTTGGGATCGCATGAATGAAAAGTCAGGTAATCATGGTAAGTTTGACAGTTTATGGCTTGGACCATATATCATCAGAGAAGCAGCGGAACAAAATTCCTACCATTTGAGCGCCTTGGACGGAGAATAAATAGAGTTACATGTGAATGGCCAACTACTTAAGATGTTCCACAAAGAAAACATCTGATGCCATAGGGCATCTTTTTGTATCATATTTCTAACCTTATCCCTTGTCAATTTTGTTTAAATAGATTTCTTTCATGAATAAATTGTTATTTTATGCTCTTAGAGTAGAATTTCCATTTTTGTACTTGATTTTATTTGATGTTATTTTGAATGGATATTGCTAATATATATCTTTGGTTGGTGGATGCAGATTCTAGGTTCCTGCACACTATCACTTCATATCTAGCATGCATCCCCATATGGAGCCAAATGTTGACCATTGAAGTGGCACCTGATAATTATGTGGAGACTCCATGCCCAAGGATGAACCAGAGGACACTTGTGCCATCAGATATCATTAGATATTAGCAGTCCAATAGATTTTTTAAACTCTACTTCTTCTTCTTATCATTTTCTTCTTCAGTCCTCAGATTCCGCAACCCTACAAGGTTATTGTATAAATGTCACTAGCATGATGAATAAAGCCATGTAACATCTCTATGATGTTGGGACTTGATCAGCAAGTGAGTACACCTCAGAGTGTTTTTTTTTACTTGGTTAATTATTCCCTCTTTTTAGCAGTGAATAATTTTCTAGGTTTTTTCACTCGTTGCATTGCACCAAAGCCGGGGTGACGAATTGAAGGTTGAGCCCCTAACGTATCTTAGTGTATAGAGTCAATGTATATTACCATGCTATGTCATCTTTGAAATTTCGCAGAATTTGACTACTTCTAAGTAGGACTTTTTAATAATTAAAAATTTCTCTCAAAACGAGATTTTTTAATTAATTTCTATGTAATGATGTAAATAAGTGGTCTTAGGAAATGTCTGGGGCTTGTGACTACTCGAAATGCATCTTCAGATACCCAAAATTTTCTTAGGACCCACTTTGGGGGTCAAAAATAACTTATACTCCCTCAAAATCCAATTTTTCTAAGGTCAGTGGCAAAAATGAAGAAAAAATTAAAAAAAAATCAATAATTGGAAAAATATAGAAATTTTTCCATAGTCAAAATAAATTAAATTTTGACATGGAAATATAAGAGAATATCAAAGGTGATGTGGCAGCCATGTGGGGCCCACCACATGGAGGAAATCCCAAGTCAAAGTTCCAAATGCAAGTCAAAGGGAGTCAAAAGGTTCCACGTTGAGTTAAAAAGGCAAAGTTGAAGTGTTACGTATGGGAAAAATTCAAGTTAGATTTAATTCAAATGTGAATGGAATTAAATATAGGGAAAATTTAGTGAGTGGGGAATGGACCCCACCTTACCTTCCTACTCTACGTATGATCAAATCCTAAGGAATATGCACATGCCAAAATAAAAGATCTATGTACAACCAACAAAAGGGATTTATGCACATGTTCAATAAAAGGTGTACACATTGGCCCAGTTTCAACACAACATCAAAAAGGGATCAACATATTTGATTTATTTGAGAAAAATCGTGGAGTATGGTTTCCACTCACCCTAACAAATATTTACACATGTTTAACAGCCACACACAGTAGTAGAATGTAGTTTGCCAACTCATTTTTCAGAGATGTTAACACACATTTTGGAAAGGATACACGGCAGCTTGTATACACCTGTCTTGTGGTGAATTTTATGCAGATTTTTAAGAGAAGTTTGATCGACCTACGCATAGTCTACTTCAGCTTGTACGTAGCAGTTTTGGATTCATTTTTTAGAGGTGTCACGACATGCTTTTTGATGGGAAATTCATTAGGAGTTTGTCTCTTATTTAATCCACTCAAACTACACATGGCAGACAACATCTGTCACACCCATCAGCAGTTAAAAAATATGCACATGTAGAGAAGGATGTACGCTGCCCATTTTGGATGCCACCTACAACAGTTTGGAAACGCATGGGGCAGTCATCTTTGCCACATGTAATTTTACCTCTTCACTGGGATTGACAGTTATGTGCCACTTATTTGATAGATTGGTCATTGGGATTGGCACCTATTTTCCTATTTAAATGATCATTTGTTCTCATTATTGCATCAATGTTATGAGCTATTGGGATTGAGGAAACTCTGCCATTTTTCATATCAATAAAATCAAGACTTTGGGGATATTTAGCTGATGTTCTCTTGGCGTTATGAGGTGATTTATTTCCATAATATTGTCAGTGTGTTTGAATTCATTTACATGTTTGATCAGTATTTGTTTATATTTTCCATCTAGCTTGGATTGATACATGCAAGCTATCTTGCATGTATCATTGATTTAGAGTAGTATTCTAGAAATAAGCTTGCCAAGTCATTTTCGGAGCAATGTTTGGTTTATCTTATTCATTATGATGCTCTAATCCTTTTGGAAACCGATATTTGTTCAAGTGTGTAGGGAATATCTATTTGTATTATGTGCAGGAAATCCATCCGGGCGTGGGAGAAGTCTCACATAGACCAACTCACTCCTAGATTCAAAGCGATCCAAGACTCAGTTATTTTCAACCCCAAATCTTTCATCAAAGGAAGACCAAGAGGGAGTTTTCTCATTCTCTAGATACTTGATCATCTACTTCATTTAAAATTTAAAATACTTCTTTTTAGAGCTTCCAAAGTTACACAAGCTATTTCAAGAGCAATTTCTAAGTTGGGCAAGTATGGGGGTTCACTCCCATTACTTGAGCTAGCCTTTTGTACATTAGTTTGTAATATAATATTGATTTATTTTTATTTGTTTTACGCTATTAATTGATTTTGTTTTGGAATCCCATAGGTTTGAGATTTCGACAACAAAGAGTTTGAAGATGAGGTGTCGGAAAACTACTAATAATCTTGCATGCAGGACCTTCCACGAACTCAAGGACTGATTTTGTAAGGAGGTTGTGAGCTCTATAGGGGAAGCAACAAGTTATCTAGGCCATGGGCCTTTGAGGCTTGCAAAATTTTTTATTTAGAGGGTTTTTCCATTTACTTCCGTTGTCTTACTCAGGGGGGGAGATTTTAGCTTTTCCAAGCTCTTATCTTTGTAAAGATGTCATTTCATTTCTTGGGTAGCCTTCTTAAAGGAACCTTTTTTAATCATTGTAATCACTAATAAAAGAAATTTATTTTCTTGAGGGAGCTTGGGAAATTTTCCCATGGAATCCCCCTTCCTCAGTTGAAGAGGAAGGACCTTTTTTGGGTGGATTGAATTTGTTTCTAGTTTCTTTTATGCTTATTTCCATCGCATGCATGCTTAAAATTAACAACATATTCACTCCACATTTCATTCACTAAATATTGTGTCATAAAAATCTAACATGCATAAGTTCCAAAATTTGCAAACTTGAGAAAATCTCTTTTATGTGTGAACGATTTATATTATGGGCAAGTTATAATTGTTTCATGGTTATTTAGGCACATGTTTCATTGTTTAGTACATTTATGCTACATATTTTGGTAAATATTGGAGAATTATCTCTCACTTGAAACAATTTTATCATAAAGAAAATCTATTTCACTTAACTTGCCTACTTTCATTTATTGGTGCAATACATATGAGCTTATTTCCATTCTTGTTTCTCAAGTTTAATTTGTTATTTCAATGAGCAAAATATTATTTCTATTTCTTTTGAAACATTGCATGTAGCAGTTTAATTGGGATAATCAAGACTCACTAAAATTTTACCTCTAACATAAGTTGGTTGAATAGACATCTTAGGGACCCTTTACTCCTCTATTGACTCCTCACTGTGGGATCCATATCTTTGCGCGAGGGTGAGGTCTAAGGATTGAAGAGTTCATTTGAAATCTTGCTATAGAGGTAACTAATAATAAAATTAACCAAGAGCACTATCCATCATATTTTCTTTACTTGTCTCTTGATGGTCTTGAGTTTTCATATGCAAAGTTTATTCCAAAAGCAAGTGTTGTAATTCTCTTAACAAGTGCTTTCTTTTTATGTTTCAAGTCTAATTTCAAATTTGGCATTTCCTTGTTCACATTTTTCGAGCTAATTACTAATTGTGGAGTTTTGGCAAGATATGTTTCAATTTTTTGATTCCCGAATTTGATTATCTCAAAGGCATTTTCTGTATCTTGTAATATCTTGTGCTAACAATCTTTTGTTTGCATTTCGGGGTTACTTTGCTTTCAATTTTTGAGAGCATTACATTTTACTTCTTGAGAATATATATATATATATATATATATATAAAATGTTAAATTCGGTATAAGGCACTGGTTTGTGGTTTTTGATTGTCATTATTATTTCATGTTTCTCACATCATATTTTCTCATAAATCCGTAAAATTAATCCATATTCACTATAACACTCTCCTAGAACCTCACATCCTTTTAATTTAACTTCTTCACTTTAGGGACCACCCCCCTTAGCTGACCTAGGAGAGAGCTAAAATGGAGAGAGTCAGGATCAATGTGAAAACCCCTTCTCTGAGATCCTTGCCACCAACCACACCTTGTGGGTTTGAAGGCTTTTTCCACTGACTTGTAGGTAGGAGTAGGCGACAAGGAGCGATAAAACTACTCAAGATATAACATTCAAAGAATGTTCCTAGTGATGAAATGTTATTTTTCTTCATGAAACTCCATATTCTAATAGTAGGTAATTGTTGAAGTTAGTAGTTAAGGCATAGAATTTTGATCTCCTTGAGGAAAAATTTGGTTAATTTAACACATATAGGACTCCATACCACAAAGGACTAGGTACTAGTCTAAGAGGTTTGGTGATCAACATCTCTTTCCTCCTTTTCTCCTCCTAAATTTCAGTCCCCTAAAGGTAAGGTGGAAATATAGGGCTTGTAGAAAAATTTTAGGGAGGTGATTTTTGGGAATCTGAGGATCCAAACATCAAGCTCAAGTTCTAGGCTATCTATGCTCCAAGTTTGGTGGGCATCCACCCAAGTTTCATCCATAAAATCTCTTGCCTGAGGTGCTACTCTAAGAGGGAAAACCTAGGAAATCTAGGGCTTTTAGAAAAATTTTAGGGAGGTGATTTTTTGGGAATATGAGGGTCCAAACATCAAGATCGGGGTCTTGGCTACCTATGCTCCAAGTTTGGTGGGTTTCTACCCAAGTTTGATCCATAATATCTCTTACCCTAGGTGGTACTCTAAGAGGGAAAACCTAGGTCTTTCCCTCTCACCTTGGGGACTTCTTTGATGGTTGTATGAGCTTAGTATTCATTGAAATAAATCATAAGCCCTTTCTCCTCCCTTGCCTTGACTTAGTGAGTACCTTGGAAGTATTTCTTCCCACACTTATTCATAAAACCTAGGTCTAGTGCAAACCTTCCTTCCTTTTTTCAAAGAGATTGAAGAGCCTTTTAGAAGTGTTAAATCATTACACAGAACTCATTTGAGAGGTCCTACCTCATCTTCTAGAGTCTTGAAAATAGGCATACCTATTGTCTTCATCATATATAAAACCCTAGGTCTTGATCTCTTCATCTTAAAAATTTTCTCGGTTAGTGTGTTAGCTTCCTTGAAGCATTGAACAATTGTTGCGGTCTCTCCTTCAATGGGATTTGTAGAATCAATTCATACCTAAATAATTGATTTATCCATCCTAGGTGATTCACTTCCTACCAAGACTCCTCCCATTGGTGAAAGTATGTAAACAACAAGGGACCTTGGTTGAGGTGACAGTGGGTCATTGTCCCATTGTTGTCACTTACTCTAGTAGTTGTCCCTTAGGTTTCCCTTCCTTAGGGCCTTGATAGATTGTGTGGTAACATTTTCTATTCCAGAAATGCATAGAAATTGTTGTGTTTCTGCATTCCATTCACCCTTACATAACACATGCTCATATAGTTGAAATCAGGGTTGTGGGGGAGCGCCCCCCCCCTTGAACCTGTTCCCAATCCGCGCTCCACATGGGAGCACATAGGGAGCGACCTTGGGAGCGCGTTCCCGAAATTACTCCCTCCAGGAGCATTTTTCGGGAACGCGCTCCTGAGGTCAAAAAAATGCTCCCTGGTTTTCACAGAGCATTTTAGGGAGTATTTTTAGGGAGAGAGTGTTTTAGGGAGGGTTTTTTTAAGGGAGGGAGTGTTTTCTTTAGGGAAGGAGTGTTTTAGGGAGCATTTATTTTAGGGAGGGTGTCCACTGTATTTGATGGATGGAAAAATGTAAAAGGCAAGCCATTGGTAAGTGTTCTTTCTATGTTTGTTAGTGGTGAAATCTTCCTTTCATCATATGATTACTTAGATAAGTTCAAGACCAACATCAACATTGCAGAACTGCTGGAAGACCATACTGCTAGAAGACTGGCATACACAAAGACTTGGTCGTAAATGAAATTACTTGCTGTGCATTTGCCAACCTAACTATATTGTCAATATAATTTGTGTATCAACTATTTTTTAACATATTATGATACAATTCCATTTGGTAATGGCGATTATTTTATTGTAAACCTAGGAAAGTTATATCCTTTAACAATCTTAAGACAAAATTTCCTACCATAAAGTGGAATGGATTTTGTTCAAACTAGTGGAAAAGCATACATCATATTCATTTTATGCAAGGATCAACTATCAAGATATGAGTAAAGGCTAATTTTCATTAAGGAATAAAAAAAAGCTTAGCTTTAAGACTCATTGTGATGTAGTTATTATAAGCAGAATATATGACCCTTTGAAACTCACTATTTAATTCAACAACAATTTCTCTCCACTGTAAAAAGATTGTAAATATTATGAAATCGTTCTTTTTACTATTGTTAATGTCTTACACCTAATCCTTTCTCACATCGAAACCAAGTTTATAGTCCTTTGCAATCAAGAAATGCCATATTTTTGGAGACAATGATGGATGGTTGAAATATTTGTTGATGTTTCATCAATGCCTCTACCCATTTAGGTCAGGGCCATATTGCTTGCATTAGATGGGGGCTTGTGTATTTTCCCATCTATTATTTCTTAGATACTTTATGACCTTAATGGAAAAGTGGGTAACAAGTTGATGAAAATGCAATTGCTTAAACTTTGGATAATTAATGATATTCCTTCTAGGTTGAATTTCCCATTTCCTTAAAAGAAATTAATTTGTTCCTTAGCAACACATTCTACGTGTTCTCCACCTGTTGGACGTGCTGAATACCTAACTAGTCAGCTAAAGTGCAGAGCCCATTTTCCCCCTGGGGATTGACTTACGGCTCTAAGATTTTAACTCTATTATATTTTATTAGGCAAGATCCCATTTTTTTTCTTAAGCGACCATCACATAAAAAATCATGTCACTTCCTGCACAATGATATCAAAATCAAAGCCCCAATTTAAGTTTCCTAATGTGACCCCAACATTATAGTATCTTATCGTATCTTTTAGGATGATATTCTGTTAGAAGTGTTCCAAAAAATAAATGTATCATGTGATTTTCTCAATATGTGTTCAGTGTTTATTTGTAATGACCCATTTCTATTTATAAGCAAAATAATATTAGCATGTATACGACCTATGCATATGGTAGCTACATATGAATACATTGCATACACCGCACTAGTATAGATATCTACTAGTATTGAGAATAGCTAAGTAGATTGTTAATTTTGGACAACTAGGTACAAAATGCATGTTGTGATGCTCAGATGAAGATGCCAATATTTTTATTGGACTCCTCTTTCGGAGAGGTGCAAGATCGATCTAAAGATTATCTTGATCCGATGAGAAGAACATTTATTTTGAATTAATTCCACTTTTGTGCAAGGTCGGCCATAATTGTAATGTAGGCTTGAAGCCCCAACAGATGTGTCACACACGCTCATTGATGGATATATATAGTCAACGTTGGAGGTAATTTTCACCATCACTCATCACACATTCTGTCTCATCATCTGATTGGTTCGATCATCATCTTGGAGGCTCTTCTTCTCTCATGTGGAAATTTGCAGCAAAGGATTTTTTGGTTTTGACCAAGGGTTTTAGCGCAAATTTGACCAGCGTTGACTTTGTTCAACGCATGGTCAAACTGACCTCAAACTCTCCCAAAATTATTATTTCTGTACTCTGCATTTTTTGGCACAGAAATCGAGTCTGTACATTGACTTTGACTTGGATGCGTTGACTTTTCCTGATGCTGTTTTTGCGTTGAGCACTGTCTGGACAACGTTGACTTTTGTTGAATTTGGGTTGACTGTTATAGAGATGTTCGAGAGGGTTGTGTGACACATTATGGTTGGCTGACCGTGTAGAGACTTTGTTTTTTGAAGCATCCTATTCACAGCTACAACGAACCACAACACATATATTTTTCTGATCAAGTTAAGTGTAATTTTGGCTTGTCTTCTGTCAATCTATTGGTATGTTCTATCAACATTTTACTTTCTTGTTTATGTGATTGCTATTTGATATTTGGGATAAAAGTAAAGTTGCATCAAGCATAGAAAATCTACGAAAATTTACATGGTATCAGAGCTGAGGTGAAGACAAAGCCCAAGTTTGTATTGAGAGCAATCACCAAAGAAGGAGCATTTTTCAAGGACCCATGGGTACCTCAAACTATAATGGCTTGAAAGCTGATGACAAGTTGACTGGGAAGGAAGACTTCCATGTTTGGAAGATGAATTTGGATCTAATGTTGGAAGACCAAGATGTCATGGACTATGTGTAGGGTAAAATCCAAGAGCCTCCATCATCTGCACCTGCTGCCACCAAGTCAAAATATAAGAAGGGGGAAATCAAAGCAAAACTGATGATCCATGATTCAATTCATAAGATTCTGGTTGCCTACATCTTTGAGTTACACACATCCAAGGAGATGTATGACAAGTTGGTCAACATGTTCAAGGCCAACAATGCAAATCAAGTCCTTTTCTTTAAGAACCAACTGAAGAATCTGTTCAATCTTATTTTCTGAAGTTGATCAAAATCAGAAATAATATTCTGGCAATTGGGGAGACAATAGCTAATCGAGAAATGGTTCTCACCGCACTTGGAGGTCTCTCTTCCGAATGGCATGTATTTAATACTACCATTCTCAATAACAATGTGGTACCTGATTTTGACGAAGTATTATTGAGATGCGTACAAGAGGAATCAAGAATGGAATATGAAAATGAAGGTAATTCCGCCTTCACTGATCGTGCTAAGAAGAAGAACAATGGTGGTTCGAGGAACCAAGGAAGAGCAGGGGCCCAAAGAAAGAAAGGAAAATGTTACACATGTCATAATACCGACCACCATTCTAGAGAATGCCCTTATAAGAATGATTCTACTGGGGATGATGACAACAAAAACAACCAGAGGAATGGAAATCAAAGGAACAACAAGTTAAAAGGAAAGAGGAAGGCTTCCTCTGGTTGCAATGGAAATGGGAAACCTTTCAAAAGGTCGAGAAATTCCAGGTATGAGGAGTCAAATGTTGTTGATGATAAAAGAAATGAATTCATTCTTGTATCTGCCCTCTTTGTTGCATCTCCACTTGACATTATGGATGTCTGGTTGATTGATAGTGGTACCTCAAGGAACCTCACTGGGTTTAAGGAAGTAATTTCTGATTTGGTTGAGAAGGATACTAATTTGAAAATTATCCTTGGAGATAATGCCACATATCCCGTGAAAGGGACATGGACTGTGAACCTCAAATTATCTCAAGGTCAAGTCGTCTGCTTCCAAGATGTACTATATGTACCTGATTTGAAGAAGAACCTTGTGTAATTTCGGCCACGGAAGACAAAGGCTTCAATGTGGCATTCGTTGATGGGAAGGTGCGCATATGGAAGAAGATCTTCAAGGAAGTGATCATGATTGGGTTTAGAGTTGATACACTCTACCAGGTTGGAGGAAGTCCATTGGGAGTGATGACATGTGATACTATCTGACAGACTGAACTATGGCACTAGAGGTTTGGACACCTTCATTACAAAGCCCTTCCCGAAGCAAGGAAGGTGGTGACAGGGATGCCCGAGTTCAAAAATGATCATGAAGGTGTATGTCAGGGTTGTGCCGAAGGAAAGCATACAAGGGGGCCGTTCCCCTTAAGTGTCACAAAGAAATCTGATGTCTTGCAATTGATACATTTTGATTTGTCTAGTATGCTGCCCATGACATCCTTGGGAGGATGTTCTTATTATATGATGTTCATAGATGACTTCTCTCGCAAAACCTAGATATATTTCTTGAAAAAGAAGGATGAGGCTTTCATGTGGTTTCGTACTTTCAAAGCCTTGGTGGAAAATCAAACAGGGAAAAGATCAAGATTCTGAGGACTGATAATGGCACTGAATATGAGACGAACGAGTTCAACAACTTTTGCAGAGAAGTTGGCATCAAGAGGAAGACCACAACTGTATATACTCTTGAGAAAATGGCGTTGCTGAAAGAAAGAACAGGACCATTGTGGAAGTTGCCTGTGCCATGCTATGTGACCAAGGTCTTCCAAACTTTCTGTGGGGAGAAGCTGCGAACACTATTGTGTACATACAAACCGATGCCTGCATTTCAATCTAGACTCCAAAACTCCCAAAGAGGTTTTCTCTGGTAAGAAACCTGACATCTCACATTTTAGAGTTTTTGGTTGTCCCATTTATTTTCATGTGTTGAAAGAGAAGAGGAGCAAGCTGGATGCTTCTAGGAAGAAGGGAATGTTTGTGGGATATAGTGAAACTTCGAAGGCTTATAGAGTCTATGTGTCTAGTCAAAGAGAAGTGGAGATATTCCATGATGTTACCTTTGATGAAGATGCTTCCCTTGGGAAAGTAATCAATCTTCCGAGCTTTGAGGAAGATCATGAAGTAAGGCCTGGAAATCAGGAAGAACCGAAGGATGAGATGATGCCTGACATTGAAGGACCGATGGACCCTATTGATACACCTCCTTCAATGAAGAGAATACCATCATGGCTCAGGGATACTCTCGAGGAAGTCGAGAGACACATGGCCCCAAGGGGGACATTCCATGAAAGCAAGAAGCCTAATAGATACCAAGGGTATCTAGCAGCCATGAGTACAATCGTACAATATGAGCCTGGATCTCTTGAAGAAGCCACAAAGCATCAAGTCTAGAAGGATGCTATGCATGAAGAATATGAGTCCATTATGAAGAATGATGTCTGGGATGTGATTCCGAGACTGGAGGAAAAAGCAGTTATCACCTCGAAATGGCCCTATAAGATCAAGCATGGATCTGATGGTAGTGCTGAAAAGTTCAAGGCAATATTCGTTGCCAGAGGCTTCTCTCAAAAGGAAGGCATAGACTATGATGACATATGTGCACCTGTGGCCCGATATACCACCATCAAATCTATCATAGCCCTTGTTGCTATGCAAGGATGGAATTTTCATCACATGGATGTGAAGACCACATTTCTTCATGGTGCGATAAAGGAAGAGGTGTATGTGGAGCAACGTCTGGGGTTCGAAGTCTAGGATCGAGTCACCTATGTTTGCAGGTTGAAGAAATCCCTTTATGGGTTGAAGCAAGCCCCCATGGCTTGGTATCCGAGGATATATAACTACCTGATGAAGTTGGGCTTCACTAGTAGTAATGCTGACCCGAACCTTTACTTCAAGGTTGATAGAGAAAATCCTCTCATTTTGGTGTTGTATGTGAACGATCTCTTCCTAACAGGTGTTGGCCCTCTCATTCATCAGCGTAAGAGGGAGCTCGATTCTGAGTTCAAGATGAAGGACCTAGGACTGATGCATTACTTCCTAGGCTTGGAAGTCTAGCAGAGACCTGGCAAGATTTTCCTTTCTCAAGGAAAATATATTGTGAAGCTACTGGAAAGATTTGTAATGGTGGACTGTAAGTCCATGTCGACACCGATGGAGCTCCACTTTAAGAAGTTGAATGGCAGCGCTGCTGGGCTTATGCTAGCAAATCCTACTGAGTATCGTCAACTCATAGGGGCCCTGATGTTCTTAGTGAACACTCGTATGGACGTATGTTTTGCAGTGAACACTTTGAGTCAACACAAGGTTGATCCTCATCACATTCACTGGGTTGGTGCCAAGAATCCGTTGAGATATCTTCAGGGCACGATAAACCATGGGCTGAGATACACTGTCGGGAGCGTGAAACTACATGGATATATTGATGTCGATTGGGATGGTAGTGTGGTGGATCGCAAGAGCACATTTGGATGTTGCTTCACACTTGGGTCTGCTTCAATATCTTGGATGAGAAGGAAGCAGAAGTTGGAGGCTTTGAGCACCATTGAGGTCGAATACATTGCAGCGAGTATGGCCCGTTGTGAAGTAGTTTGGTTGCGAAATCTCTTCAGTGAGTTGTTTGAGCATGTGTTAGATAGCACCGTTATCCTCTGTGATAACTAGAGTGGGATTCGGTTTTCCGAGAATCCCGTGTTCCATGATCGATCCGAGCATATTGATATCAGGTACCACTTTATCCAGGATATGGTACAGCGAGGCGTCGTAAGGCTCAATCATATAGGAACTGATGAGTAGGTCGCGGATATTCTCACAAAGCCCTCGGGGAAGGTCAAGTTCCAAACCTTCCGTGACAATCTTGGTATCGTGGAACGACCCTATGTTGAGGGTCCCGTTGGACGATGAGCTCTGGGAGCTACAGGGGGCTTTGGGGATAGCTACTTGGAGCTATAAGCACACACGGGGCTAGGCTTTCCGAACCTTGTGGTGCTTCTTCTCACCGTATATATGTTGAGTTGGTTCACCTCTCATGATCTATGCCCCGCATGCATCCTACCCATGGAGTCCCAGACTCATGGGAAGTACCTCTCATGATCAGGAGATCATGTGTTTTTCACAAAATTGAAAGTGCTCGAAACTGTACCGAACCTGAGTGAACGGAAAGGTCTCGTTGTTTGGATTTCGGCGCCACGAATAGTTCGAAAAATGATGTAGTATGAGGAAGATATCGTGTTCTGTTCTTTTTCCTAAATAACTAAAATTTTTGTGACAGGGTGACGGGGACGCCCAGTCAGCAGGTAGGTTCACAATCAACAAAAGAGGAATATTATTAAGAATATTATTTTTTTCTCTAGTCAATCAGAAGCTACCAATTTTCACATTGTGATTGGTTGTACGAAGTTTGTTTCTAACTGTTGGATTGAGTTGTACAGGTTTTAGGTGGCACCATTGGATGGGTGACACGTGGCAAGCTTGGAGGCTGCCACGTGTCCCCAAGAGGTTAGGCCAAAATTTTATTTGGAGTCGGGGGGGGGGGGGGGTTCGACCCCGTGACCTCCAAGACGCCCGCATAAACCTTTGACCATCTCACCTACCACATGTTACTTAACCTATACATCAGCCACTTTAACTTAAACTATTGTTGTTTTAAAGTTGAGGGGGGGACCGCCAGCGGTCCCAGGCAGCCCCAAATTAGTGGTCACATGTATATCTTAAACCATGGCATATAAATGTTACAACGACGGTTATCAAACTGTGGCACCGGTGGTTATGAAATGTGGTCACATGCCATTAAAATCGTAGCAACAAAACTTTAAACCGGCGGCTATTCCAACCTTAACTTCGACGACGATATTTGCAGTCACATGTCACACCGTGACATTAAAGTTTAATACGACGATTATCCAATGTGGCTCCGACGGTTCCGCGACGGCGATAACTCCAGTCCTCATCACATGTTGCAGTTGTGACATTTTTTGCGACGTTTTATAACCATTAACAACAGTAATTAAAATTTTAATTTGGTCACATGTCTGTTCCGTTGGGAGTGGTGGAGGTTAGGTGGAACCACAACCATTTCGGGTTCCGTGCCTCATTTTTATGTGGGGTTTAATACATAACCATGACCGCAGGGTAAGGGAGGTCGATTTGTGACCACCCCTCCCCTAACCACTAAATGTTAAATTCAACGGTTAATACTAGCGGGGGTTTTGGCGCCGGGCTAATTTTTCAGAAATTTTCCAAACTAATTGCAGTTTTCCACTATTAGTAGAGGTTTTGTAGTTGACATGGGGAAAAAGGCTTAGGGAGGTCAATTTTCGACTAATTTAGGTGAAAAAAGAGTCTACCTAGACTAATTTGAGCATTCTAGAGCCACTGGTGCAGAGAAAACATCCATTAGAGGCTTGTAAACACATGTATTTTGCAATTTTGAACATAATTACAAAGAGGGACATGCCATTGGGAGCTGGACCAACAGGTGTAGCCCAGGAGGGATGAACTGCTTCATCATGTCTGCTGTGTAAAAATTATGTGTGATGTTTTTTCTCTTTTATACACTGCTGTACAGTTTTATTTAGGCTTATTTTCATGCTTAAAACTGACAAATTCATTTATGTTTCATGGTTAAAAACACTCATTCCTTAAGCAAACAAATGGAGACAAATTGTACATGTTTTTATTACTGAAAGGAAACTTAGCACAAAAAAATAATACACTCCTTTCAGATCAAGTTGGTATCAGAGCTAGAGTTTAATCTCTGGTGTTTTTGTGTGCAACGTTTGTTTTAACTATTTGCAAGGGTTTTCATGCTTACTAGGCTCAAGATTAAGAGAGGAGAAGGAAAATTGGTAGAAGAAAGAGGTTCTCAAAGTGAGCCACAACAAAGGAGGGCAAGATTGCCACATTCTCCACCACGTATCTTACCTCCAAAATAAGCAGAAGCAGCATTAAGCATGCCTCTAGGAGAAGGAGAAATCCATGAAAAGATGGATCCCAAAGAGGAAGAAAGAGTGCACAGAAAAGAATTTCTTGACTTGACTGAGATGGTTAGAGTCCTTTATCAAGAAAGGAATGAGATACTAGAAGAAGAAAGGTCCAAACTTCACAAGGAAGGACAAGGATCATCAGGAGGCCACAATGATGAAGATAAATCAAAGAAGGGCAATGGAGGAAATGGAGATAGTGAAAATTCACCATCATCACCCTAATATTCATCCTCATCATCCTCTACTTCATCTTTAGTACATTAGCCATACAAGTCAAAGAACATTGGTAAAAGTCCTTTTCTAAAACTTGATGTTAAGTTTGAATTGCCAATGTTTAATGGTGAAGTCAATGCAGCAAAGCTAGATAATTGGATTAGGCAATTGGAGGTCTATTTGAGAATCCAAAACTTTCATGATGATGATACAAAAATCCAACTAGATTCATTGAGAATAGAAGGTGCATCACTTGTTTGGTGGGAAGCCAAGACAAAGGAGGAGATCAAGAATCATGGTAATATTATCCTATCAAGGACTGATTTCATTTCTGCAATATAACAACAGTTTTATCCATTAGCTCACATGCAGAAAGCCATAATGGACTGGAAAATTTTTAAACAATTGAAAGGAAAAAATGTACAAGTTTATACTCAAGAATTTAGGAGAAGAGCTCTCTTATTAGGAGTATATTTTCAGAGCCAAGACACTTTGCTCAAGTATATAGGAGGCTTACACACCTACCTAAGACATACTATCCTCATGTTTAACCCTACAAGCCTAGATGAAGTTTGTGTACAAGCCACACACTTAGAGGAAAGGGGAAAACAAAACATAGATGAGAATGAGGAAAATGGAAGAAAAAGAGAAACGCAAATATCAGAAAAGAGAAGGGAAAATTATTTTGCAAAAAATATTCTAAAACTAGCCATGATGAAGACCATTGTTGGAAACGTCATCCAAAGTTGAAACCAAAAAGTTTGAAGGCCAAAGAGAAATCCAAGGAGAAAGGAAAAACTGTTGCAATAGCTAAACACGACTTAGAGTCAGATTCAGGAGACGAAAAAAAGGTCATAGATATGGGACTAAAGAACATGAAGGGGAAAGAGATTGAAACTAAACCCAGTTCTAGTGTATCTAACTGTCACATACAAGCTCCAAATGAAGAAGAGCGAATTGAACTGTTTCATGTGAGGGTCATTTCCAAACATACCAAGGTTGACACATTGTTTGACGGTTGGTCACAAGAAAATTTAATCTCTGAAGACTTGGTCAAGAAACTTAATCTTGAGACCATTCCACATCCAAAACCATATCCACTTGGTTTGATTTGTAAGGATGTAAATTTACAGGTTTCAAAGAAGTGCATGTTGCGCTTTGCAATAACTGCACATTTCATTTACACAGTTGAATTAGATGTTGTTCTGCTTGATATAACGAGTATGATGTTGGGAAGTCCTTACTTATATGATAGGAAAGCAATCTTCCATTGCCATGAGAAAAAATACCATTTATTCAAATATGGCAAGGAGTATATTTTGAGAGCTCATCACAAGAAACTACACACTTCTTTAGTTAATGCAGGGCAAATGAAGAGGCTAGTTAATGCAAGCAAAAACTTGACATTGATGATGATTAAACAAAGAGATGTTTTACATCATCCTTTTCAAACAAATGCTGATGTAGGTAATGAGTTGTTTAAGTTTGAAAGCAGGTTGTCTTTGAAAGAAGATGACAAGTAGTTGCAGTAGTCGACATTGGTGTTGAACGGTGTTGAAAACAAGGTGTCAATGCAAGAAGTTGCAAAGGTCGAAGAGAGGGCAAAGCAAATTGATAAAGAAGGCATAGGATTCAAAAAATTTCATAGCTGGTTTCTAAAAGGCATGGTACAATAGCGAAGAAAGTTGGTCAAGAATCGACACAAGTTCAAGGCAAAAGCAGTAAAAAATCACCATAAGGACAGAGTGAAAGGTCAGAAAAATTCCAAGTTTCCTTTGATTATAGACCAATGTAGAAAAAAGATGTTTACTACAAAGTTAGATTGCTGTTCTACAAGTTTAGAAAATATGCAACATGACAGTGTCAAAGACAACAATGGTTGGTCGACGAAATCGAGGAAAAATTTGTCTTTTCATGAAAAGCTCCAATTAATGAAATTAGGGAAATTTCAGTGGATAAATATTGGAAGAGTGGGGATACAGTACTCTCCTCATATTCATGTTCAGTAATCCAGAGAGATTTTGGGGTCCAAAATCTTCCCAGTGGGGAGGTGTGATCAGGACATCATGTGTTTTGCTCAAAATTGAAAGTGCTCGAAACTGTATTGAACTTGAGCGAATGCAAAGGTCTCATTGTTGTGATTCTGGTGCCATGAATGGTTTGAAAAACCGATTTCGTAAGAGAAAGATATCACGTTCTGCTCGTTTTCCTAAACAGTTAAATTTTTTGTGACAGGGTGACTAGGACACCCAATCAGCAAGCAAGTGCACAGTCAACAAAAGAGGAATATTGTTAAGAATATTCCATTTTCTCTATTCAATCAGAAGTTTCCATTTTTCACGTTGTGATTGGTTGTACGAAGTTTGTTTCTGACCTTTGGATGGATTTGTACAAGTTTTAGGTGGCACCATTGGATGGGTGACACGTGGCAATCCCAGAGGCTGCCACGTGTCCCTAGGAGGTTAGGCCAAAATTTTATTTAGAGTCCGGGGGGTTCGACCCCGTGACCTCCATGGCGCCTGCGTAAAATTTTGACCATATCGCCTACCACATGTTACTTAACCTAGACATCAGCCACTTTAACTTAAACTGTTATTGCTTTAAAGTTGAGGGGAGAATTGCCAGCGGTCCCAACACGCTGGCGGCCCCAAAGCAGTGGTCACATGTATATGGTAAACCGTGGCATATAAATGCTACAACGACGGTTATGAAATGTGGTCACATGCCATTAAAATCGTAGCAACAAACCTTTAAACCAACGGCTATTCCAACCTTAACTTTGGCGGCGATCTTTGCGGTCACATGTCACACCATGACATTAAAGTTTAATACGATGGTTATCCAACATGGCTCCGATGGTTCCGCGGAGATGTTAACTCCAGTCCTCATCACATGCTGAAATTGTGACATTTGTTGCAATGGTTAATAACCATTAACAACGGTAATTAAAATTTTAATTTGGTCATATGTCTATTCCGTTGGGAGTGGCGGAGGTTAGGTGGAACCACACCCATTCTGGGTTCCGCGCCTCATTTTTATGCGGTTTTTAATACATAACCATGACCGTGGGGTAAGGCGGGTCAGTTTGTGACCACCCCTCCCCTCACTACTAAATGTTAAATTTAGCGGTTAATACTGGTGGGGGTTTTGGCACCAGATTAATTTTTCGCAAATTTTCCAAACTAATTGTAGTTAACTGCAGTTCTCCACTTTTAGTGGAGGTTTTGTAGCTGACATGGGGAAAAATGCTTAGGGAGATCAATTTTCGACCAATTTGGGTGAAACAAGAGTCTATCTAGACTAATTTGAGCATTCTGGAGCCACTGGTGTAGAGAAAACAACCATTAGAGGCTTGTAAACACATGTATTCTGCAATTTTGAGCATAATGACAAAGAGGGACATGCCATTGGGAGTTGGACCAGCAGATGTAGCCCAAGAGGGGTGAATACGTCATCATGCCTGCTGTGTAAAACTTATGTGTGAAGTTTTTTCTCTGTTATACACTACTGTACAGTGTTATTTAGGCTTATTTTCATGCTTAAAACTGACAAATTCATCTATGTTTCATGGTTAAAAACACTCATTCCTTAAGTAAACTAATGGAGAAAAATTGTACATGTTTTTATTACTGAAATGACACTTAGCACATCAAAATAATATACTCCTTTCAGATCATCTCATTTGGCCAATGAGAGGGGAAAAACTAGAGACTAGTAGCAAGATCGATTTAAAGATCATCTTGATTCGATGAACAAAACATTTATTTTGAATCAATTCCACTTATGTGCAAGGTCGGCTAGAATTGTAATGTAGGCTTGAAGCCCCAATAGATGTGTCACACACCCTCACTGATGGATATATATAGGTCAACATTGGAGGTCATTTTCACCATCACTCATCACACATTCTCTCTCATCATCTCACTGGCTCGATCATCATCTTGGAGGCTCTTCTTCTTTCACACGTGGGAAATTGGAGCAAAGGATTTTCTGGTTTTGACCTAGGGTTATAATGCATATTTGACCAGCGTTGACTTTGGTCAACACATGGTCAAACTGACCTCAAACTCTCCCAAAACTCTGATTTCTGCAGTCTGCATTTTTTGGCACAAAAATCGAGGCTAGACATTGACTTTGACCTGGATGTGTTGAATTTTGCTGCTACTGTTTTTGCGTTGACTGGACAACGCTGACTTTTGTTGACTTTGGGTTGGATGTTATAGAGATGCCCAAGAGGGTTGTGTGACACATTCTGGTTGGTTGACCGTGTAGAGACTTTACTGGATGAAGCATCATGTTGACCGCCATAACGCACCACAACACATATATTTTGTTGATCAACTTAAGTGTATTTTTGGCTTGTCTTTTGTCGATCTATTGGTATGTTCTATCAACATTTTACTTTCTTTTTTATGTTATTTTTGTTTGATATTGGGGATAAAAGTAAAGTTGCATCAAGCATAGAACATCTATGAAAATTTTCATAGATTGATAAGTCAATTATGAATATGGATCCTTAACTACCTTGATATAATAAATATGTCGAGTAAGACCTTTAATAAATATCGTGGTAATATCTGAGTTACGGTAACGAATTGAATATCGTAATGCATTTCTATTTCGCTGAGATATAATGAAATATCAAGCTAGGTACTTAACACGTATACCACTATTATATATGTATGCATGGTAAAACATTGATCAAGAAAAATATAATTAAGTACAAATTATATTTAAGTGAACAAATAAAGTAATAATATAATATGATTAAAATGATAAAGTTAATTTAATTGATTTAAAAACAAAATATAATAAAATTAATCTTAAATTAATTAAAAATAATAATATCTACATAAATGATTCTATAATATCTCCATAAATGACTTAATAATATTTCCATAAATTACTTAATAATATCTACATAAATTAAGGGGTGATTTAAAGTGATAAAATGGATGAATACGAATGAGGAAGGGGAGAGGTTTTTCTTTGTTGGTTTCTGCATACAAAAGAAAACTATTGACTGAGGAAAGAGTGAGTTGTGTGAATTTGTTCTAAAGCGAGTCTTCACTGTTCATGGAATTCTGAGCACGGGGGCAGAAGAGATATCTTCTGGATCTAGGATTGCTCTGGAAAATCCTAGATTGGATGAGAGGAAAAGATTGATTTGGTAACACGTTCGCTGCACCCACGGGAAGAGCCACAACACAACACATCACCAAATTCGTCCCAGGTATTCTTCTGTGAATATTTTTATTTATTTATGTGAATATTTTTATTTATTTATGTGAGTTAAATTTACTGCCCATCTCAATTCATTTTGATTTATGCTGCAATCTGTAAGTAGGAAATTTATGGTTAAATGCCCCGGTTTTGGGGCTTTACATATGGTATCAGCGTTGTGTCAAACCCTTCGGGGGCCTTAGGGCTCCTTCCCAAAATTCTATGAATAAACATGGAATCATCAAAATTGTATGTTCCGACAATTTCTTGACAACTGGTATCTGATAGATGGGTTTAGGTTGTGTTGAGGCCAGTACAAAAGCGAAGTAAACCACCGATTGAATACCGTAAACTCACTTACGAGAGTGGAATATACGTGAACCACCACGGCTTGAAACCTTTCATGATGGTCTAAAATATGCTCAGTAAGTCGCTTGTTGGGCGAATTCATTCATGGGTGCAAGAGTTGCGAAGGTGTTCTCCAAGCCAAAATCTGCTGTCGTATCAACTGAAATGGGTGTCTCTGATCCAGACCTGCATACTCCGCCTCGTCTTGGAAGAAAACCCTCACATAATAGGGGATTATTGGATAAGAAATGGGATTCCTGGCCAATGACCATAGTAATGAGTTGGTTCTAGGAAGTAGGCCATTTCCATTCGCTCTTAGTGCTGCAAAAGAAGTTAAGTTATCGGCTTGTGCGGAAAATACAATACGAGATACTACTTAGTGTCTAGCGTTGGTGCTTGGACGAGGGTGAACATATATATATATATATTATTACAAATTCGTAAATCTAGAGAATTTTAATTTACCCTTGACTGCCAATTAATAAATCTGATATACGTGTGTGTCTAGGTAAACATAATATGATGAAAACCCATTCATGACTAAATTCTACCATCAAGTTTGGCTTTCCTTGTTTATTGTCTCCGGTGCCGAAAATGCAAGAAATTTTATGTTTAAGGTGATTTTAATGCTTGACTACCGTTAAGGATCTCTGCGCTCGACCCTTTTCTCATGGGTAGAGGCCCAAACATGATTTCCAGAACCCGAGATGATATATCGGAGAAAACCTTGTTGAAGAATAAGATTAGTGAGTCCGTCGAGAAGTGCATCGAGAAATGCATGGAGGGTATGGTCAAGTTAATCTTGGAAGGGATTATTTAGTGAGACGTTGACGGGTTTGCGAGGCATGAATTTTACTTGCTAAAAAAAAGTGTTTTTTTTCCAATTCATCTCATGTTTTATTGAACCCTGATTCGACCCGCGAGCGGAACCATTGTTGGGTTTAGGGTTGTTGGTGACCATTAATTATAAAATATGTCGAGGTTGCCAGATGAGATTGACTCTCAGTTTGATTGAAGCCCAATTTGACCCGCGAGCAGAACCAGGGCTGAGTTTAGGATTGTGGGCGATGATTTATTACAAATATGCCAATGTTTCCATATAACATTAATTCTCACTTTTAACTCTCATTTTTATTGAAAAATAAGCAAAACTGTTAGTGAGAAAATATGATTTTGATAGTTTTTGTTTCAAATTATAAGTGAACAAAATAAATTAAAAAAAAAACATAGTAAAACGAAAGAAGTTATACAAATGGGGTAAAACTATAGAAATGATCAATAACACATAAAATTTATTTATTTTAGCGGAAATTTTTCCATATGGCATTAACTCTCAAAAGACGGTATAAAACAAATTTTCACATGGTGTGAAATACAACAAATTTGGAAGAGGAAAAGATGCATTTTAAAGAATTTTGGAATATGAGACTAAGTGAATCATCTATTAGTATAAAAGGATTCTAAAGGGAAATCAACTATAACAATATAATCAATTTTCACATAAAAATCATATTATACAATTTTTGCATTGAAATGTGATTGATGATTAATGTTATAATAATAAGTGAAAAATGTAAATATAATTTTTTGGAAATATGTTTTGATTTTAAACTATTATGAATATTTCATTGAACAATTTGTCACAACAAATTTGATAAATATATTGAAAATTTGAACTTTTTGTTATAATGGTTAATTTTCCTTAGGTTTTCCTTACGAAAGAAAACCCAACTAGAAGATGAGTCTACTCTCTCTTTCTTCGAATGGAAATGGATGCAAGTACAAAGGAGTGAGACCTATGGCCTGTGGGTTACTACAGAACACACCCTCTCTATTTTCTCTTTCTCTATCCATACTCAATTAATCTGCTCATATATGGAACAAAAGACACAAGTACACCCTGCCATAAAGAAGTCTTCCATGATCGCATTTAGGACTAAGAAATTCGAGGCATGTGTTATGAAGTGATACTATGATCTATGAAGATCCATGCATTTTTTTACTATACATTAGGATACCGATAGAACACCCTGCATTAGGACAAGGAGGTAGCGATTCCACCCTCCTTGAACTCAGTACCAGTAAGACCTGCCTGCAGGTAAAAATAGCAGAAAAGTTATACCAGTTTGTGAGCTTGAATTTACTAAAATTAAATCTAAATTGTATTTCGATTCTCATAAATCCTATTATGTATTCAGGAAAAGCCACGATGGTAAGAACATATCAAAGGCGGCAACGCCATCGAGATGCATCACCATCTCTAATGCCGCTACCAACGTCATCACCAACGCCATCGCCATCACCTAGATCATTGCCGGCACCAGTTACTCCAACACCTGATTTAATTACTGTAATGCTCTCATTAGAAGCCATTCTCGAGACACTAAAAGGGTCGCAACCATCCCATACCAAAGAAGAATGACCTCATCTTGAGGAAAGACATTCAGGAAAGTCTAAAGACTGTGATGATAAACTAACCAAGGAATATATTTCTAGGGAAAATAAAAATATTAGACTCCCGGAATTCTCAGGAGGACGAGAAGGAGAGCATGCCAAATCATGGTTAGAAGGAATGATAAGATGCTTCGTGATAAGAGAATATTATTTTACATCTAAAGTGAAGATCGTGATATTTCAGCTCAGAGGGAGTGCTCTGATTTGGCAGGGAAATATAGAAAAGTAACTGCATTTCACATCAGACAACGTTCCTTGGGGGTTGTTTGAGAAAATATTCTGTGCAAAATACTTACCACATTTATTTCAAGAGCAACAATTCGAAGCCTTCCATACACTAATCTAGGGTAGTAAGACTGTATAATAATACGAGATAAGGTTTATGGAGCTTGTACAATATGTCCCTTATCTAGATAAGGATGAACGCCAAGCTGAGAGTTTCATATACGGATTAAATCCTCGAATCAGGGCCATGGTTAGAATGTGGAAGCCATCATCAGTAGTAGAGGCAGTTGAATGTGCATGCTATGTGGAATAGCATCTAGGGATTAAAAGAGATTTCAGGCCAACAGAACCCTCATAATCGGGATTTACAGGAAAGACTCCATGAAATTTCTTCAAAGAAATTAGCTCGAGACCACCTCCTTATGGTAACAGGTTTACCCCAAGAGGAGTAAGAGTAGGAGCTCCCATGACCGTTAATAATATGGCTGCAGAATCATCAAACACCAGCCCTTGGAAATCTCGAGGGACTGCTAATTAGTGAAGAAATGGGAGAGGAAGTAGCACAAGAGGACAAAGCTCCTTATCTACAAATTCACAATCTGAATCAAGGAGACCCTCCCAGGTTAATTGTTGGGGATGTGGAGGACCTCATTTTCAGCGTAATTGTCCGGAGATCTCACAGAGAGCAGGAAAATGACCATCATCAAATACCCAAGGCAATCATAGAATCCATGTTGTCGTCAACAATAACCAGGTAGCACATCAGTCCACCATAGTGGAATCTTCAGGTACAGTCAACGGAATAAAAATAAAAATTTTATTTGACACTGGTGCTACTAACAGTTTTATTTAATCATATACATTAAATAAATGTGGGTTGGCAGCTTGCAAACAAAACGATCTCAAACAGGTATAAATGGCTTCAGGAGAACTTCAACCAGTAGAATTAAGTGTTGAGGATTGCAAAGTTGATCTAGGATTCTGTTCGACTAAATTAAAAGTATATGTCACAATCCTAAGAACTTACGAACTTGTGATATGAATGGATTGGTTAGAGTTTCATCAAGCATGGGTAGATTGTTTCGAAAAAACAATACTTTGTATGAATGATGAGAGAGAGACAATCCAAATCCAAGGTATTAAGAGGAAAGTATCCTTACGCTTCATCTCAGTAATGCAAATGAAACGTTGCTTAAGAAAATGATGTCAGGTATATGCAATTCAAGAAGTAAGCAAGTAGAAAGGACCATCCTTAGAACAATATCTGATTCTGTCAAAATTTTCAGATTTTTTCCAATGGAATTACAAGGACTACCTCACAAAAGAGAGCTAAATCTCATAATAGAATTGAAACCTGGTATGAAACCAATATCTAAAATACCTTATAGAATGACAACTCCTGAACTTCAAGAATTACAAATACAGTTGAAAGAACTATTAGATATAGGGCACATTCAATCCAGTATTTCACCTTAGGGTGCTCCTGTAATATTTGTTAAGAAGAAAGATGGTTCATTACGACTGTGTTTGGACTATCGAGATTTAAATTGCGCTACTGTAAAGAACATGTATTCAATGCCTCGCAGTGACGACCTTTTGACCAAATGAAAGGGGTTGCAGTATTTTCAAAGATTGATTTGCGATCAGGTTATCATCAGTTAAGAATTAAAGAAAGTGATTTTTCTAAGACTGCATTTCGAATTCATTTCAGGCATTATGAATTCAATGTGGTACCATTTGGGTTGACCAATGAACCTGCAATATTCATGAACCTTATGAATAACATTTTCCGTAGTATTCTCGATCAATTTGTGCAAGTCTTCCTGGATGATATTCTCATATACTCTAAGAATGAGAAGGAACATGAAGAGCATATCCAGATAGTATTATCTTGCCTCAGAGAACACCAGTTATATGGAAAATTATCCAAATGTTCTGGGTAAACCCATGAAATTGGGTTACACTTTTGTGAGAATCGAGGGCGGAAAACTTTTTTTCTCAACAATTCGGCCGAAGTTTTATCACAGTTCGGCCGAACTTTTGAAATTAGTTCAGCTGAACTCATTATGCTGTTTACATTGATGACATACTGACGGCATGGGCAAACAGATTTTTGGCCGGAGATTGGAAAACCGTCAACATAAGTTCGGCTGAACTCTTAAAATAGTCCAATCGAACTTTAGTTTATAAATACACCAACCCGGAGCTGTTAACGGGTTTAAGGCTCGTTTGCTGTGATCATGTTTCTTCTGCTGTGTGTTTCGGGATTGCGTCTGCGTCTACGTCTCTGGTGCTGTGTGTTTCGAGCCTGCGTCTGCATCTACGTCTCTGGTCTTGGCAGAGTCTTGTTGTTTGGCCTCGGCTCCGAATTTCCAGGTTGGCACCACCTGCTTTCAATTGCTGTAAATTCTATGACTGCATTTTGTGTGGCAATTTACTGTAATTCTATGACTGCTTTCAATTGCTGTTATGAATGTAAATTATGACTGTAAATTCTATGATTGCTTTCAATTGTTTTTTCTGCGTCCGCTGTGTGTTTCGGGCCTGCGTCTGCGTCTGCGTTTCCATCTTCATGTTAGTTTAAATGACATGATATTTAAGAACCTTTCACTGAGGATATATATAAGTGGATTTTCAAACTTGCTTTTGATCATGACCTTATCTCCGATACAGTGTTGGGAAATCCATAGGTTTGGCAGTTAAATTATTTCTTTTATTATGACATTATGTTGTGTTTTTTTCGTTATTATTATTTTTTCTTAAAATTTATCTTTTCTTATCATCAAGACTAATACAAATAAAAAATAAAAGAGGACACAAGATGTAGGCACACTGCCAGGGACAACTCTTCCATTTTCACGACACCAAAACATTCTCTGTGATAACTCTTGACTGTATTAGCACTGATTTCTGTAGCACTGAGTTCATTGAATGAGATAACATTGAAATCTTTTCTTATCCAAGCTCCTTTCTGTGGTGTTGTTGTGGTAAAACACAACCCCCCCCAAATTTTTGACTTGTTCACTTCAAATAATGGGGACCCTTTCTATAAAATTTTTGGCTAAACGCCTTTTAGAATTTTTATTAAGTTGATTATCCTACACTTTTGTTAAATTTTCATTTTCTTTAGATTCTTGTTTTGATTTCTTTGTTAAAATCATTTTTTTATAAGCTTTCCATTGATACTTGTTTTGCTTCATTTGGTCAACTGGTTTGTAAATGACACTCCTTTTGAAGTCTAATCATTTACGTTGTCTGAGTTAAAAATGCATAAAATGTACAATATTCCATTTTTGTAATTAAGTTAGTTCAATAATGCATTTGTTTTAAATATTAATCCTTAGTTAGTTATTACTAATATTTTTTCATTTTTACTTATACAGCCAAATCACGAAGCATCGAGATTTCAATAATTTACTTCAATTTTCAAATAAATTACTAATCTCGAAAATCCGAAAGTGTCAAAGCGGCTGTAGTTTAGATAGGCCAATCATCCCTTAGATAATTTCATAACTTGGCATCATTAAAATGAAACCAAAACAAAAAACTAATATTTACTATTTAATATTAAATTAATTAAATTAATTATTATATTAAAAATATAATTAATTAAATTAAATTAAAATTTAATATAAAAATATATATATAAAATATAAAAAAACGAATTTATTACATCACATCGGAATATTGCATCGCGAATTTTCGATGGAAGCATTTCTTAAAAAACCCCGATCTCCCGATTTACCGATTGCAGCAAAGTCAAAGGGTATGAGCTTAAGTTTCATTCATTATAAAAATTCACTCATACGTGAGTGAAGTAGTAAGTGGGAAGTGTTAGTATAAGTTTTAATTTAATATTAGATTTAATATTAAATATTTAAAATAATTAAATTGTAGAATATAATTAATTTAATTTAATTATAATTAATTATTAATTAGATTAATTTGTTTATAAATAGTTAATAATATTAGTTAGTTAGATTAATATTAATTAATAAATAGTTTATTAAATAATTAGTTTACTTTATAATTAAAAATTAAATTAGAATTAATTATTAGATAATTAGAGTTTAATTTAGGATTATATTATTTAATTAAAATTTTGATTTTTAGCGTAGCAACAGAATTTCCAGAATTATGCCAGATTTGACTCATCAACTTTAGAGGATCATAGATTGAGTTTTGTTTGGCCAAATGAGGCCTAGGATGGCTCATTGGAAAGATAAAATCAAAGAGAATATTTCTGAGGAGGTTTCACTAATAGATTTAGTCATTTATTGGGTCTAAAAACAAACAGAATATCAAGCTCCAGATTTCTAAACAAAATCAATTTTCTGAGTTTTATTTTCTTCATTTTTCATTTGCCCAAGCCTCTTCTAAGTGCAGATTCATTAATCAATAATATCTTTGGCTAATTAAAAGAAATCAATAGAAAGCTTGGATTTATTTCTCAATTATTTATTTAATTAAATTTGATTGGATTTATTTTAAATGCCAGAAATGGCATCTTGATTGTTGCATCTTAATTTATTTTGATTTCTTTTTGCAGGAAAATAGTAGAAGAGATATGGAGGAAAAGATATCAATCCTTGAGAAAGCTCCAGCAATTAAACACTGGAATTTTGAGCAAATAAAATGGGATTGGGCAGATTTTTCTTCAAAAAACTCTCCTCTCAAAAATACCTTTGGAAATATTATAAATGGCAGATTGCAGAATGTAATTAAGGAGGGGCGGTTTTCCTCTGCAATTTTGGACTTCTAAAAGCATTTCTGCAATAGGAATTTAGAGTTATAGGAGGGAAGAGGGAAAATTTCAAATCTGAACATTATTGAGGGTTTTTCCTTTGTATCTTGAATTATGTATGATGGGCAGAGTTTACATTTTTGAAGCTATAGTTTTGAAAGCAGAAATTCAAGCAATGTAAAGAACTGTTGGAGACCAGGATCAGAGAAATGGATTCAATAAATTGGTATTTTTAATACTACTGTTTCAAATACCAGTTTCATTTTTACGATAATAAAAATGTGTGTCATTTTATTCATGTTTGTGCACTTCTGTTGATATAGGTAATTTGTCTCAATATTGTTATGTATCTCTGCTCTTATGAATTAAACTATGATTTCTGAGTAACTATTTACTCAGAAATCTGTCTTATAAAACTGATTTATTAAATATTAATGTGTTGTGAACTATTTCCACATATTATTGTTTAATTATTGAGTTTACTTATTTGAAAATCAATATCATTTTTTGTGAATTACTTCTTGAGTGTTGTTGATTTATTATTTCAGTTAAGAGGTCTCAATAGTGTGTGTTTCGGTATTCACAAATGTCAGCTAATTTAATTACTTCGTTAGCTTGACATTAACTAAAAACCAGACATATTTAAATCCTTATCATTTAATTATCTTGCGCTTATTGGGTTAGATCTATATCTACCTAATTGAGATAAGATTAAGATTAGTTTCTTTTGCTTGCATTATAGAATAAGTTTGCATTTAGATTAAGTTCTACATTCTTTAAAGTCCTTTTTTCAAAGAGGCAAAATTTTAGTTGTGGCTTGGCTGAACCCAAATCAGCTTAAGGGTCATTCTCTTGCCCGATCAGCAAGAAGAAGTGATCTGATATTTCTGTCTATTGGTAGTTAAAGATACATTTTAAACCAATAGCGACAGGGAAAAGGTAACTGGACCTAGTTAAACCAGTCAGAGCCACTACTCTAAACGGAAAAGGATCTGCTTTAAGGTCTGGACCAGGTGGTTATCCCCCAATGTTGTTGTAGCAATTTTCGAGGCTTCAACAGGTGGTAATGAAACATAAATAGCACCAATATTGTGGCTTTAGTTAACTGCAATTACACTTAATAACATCAAAACTGTATAACACCAAAGCTATCATTTGAAGAAATACAAACTTCATCTGAATTGCATCTTTGTATTTGGCTTGAAATTTAGTCCTTCTGTAATTGTACCGAAGCCTAAAGTCACCCATCTAAACCTGTAATTAGGCTGAACCTATCTCTATAATTTTAGTACAAAATTATGTGTTGGTAATGCGAAAACCTCAGCTGGGTATACATATTATTTTTCCATAGTAAATAAGCCGACATGACTTAGTGACTCAGTGAATGAGATAACACTGAAATATTCTCTTATCCAAGCTCCTTT
Organism: Pinus albicaulis; assembly: GCA_034641835.2. Classification (NCBI taxonomy): domain Eukaryota; kingdom Viridiplantae; phylum Streptophyta; class Pinopsida; order Pinales; family Pinaceae; genus Pinus; species Pinus albicaulis. The sequence goes on along the minus strand of CM076572.1, from coordinate 145,261,782 downwards.
TTGTGGTGGTAATGAAACATAAATAGCATCAATATTGTGGCTTTAATTAACTGCAATTACACTGAATAGCATCAAAACTGTATAACACCAAAACTATCCTTTGAAGAAATACAAACTTCATCTGACTTGCATCTTTGTATTTAGCCTGAAATTTAGTCCTTCTGTAATTTTACCAAAGCCTAAAGTCACCCATCTAAACCTGTAATTACGCTGAACCTATCTCTATAATTTTAGTACAAAATTATGTGTTGGTAATGCGAAAACCTCAGTTGGGTATACATATTATTTTTCCACAGTAAATGAGCCGACATGAATTAGTGAAGAGTTGTGTCTCCATATAGGAGGACCTAAATATTTTTATTTGAGGCTGACATGTATATTTTGAGAGAGGCTAACTTAAAGGTTGACTTTGAAGAATATTTGTTGAGGAGATCGAGGATGATGACCTTGCAGAAGAAAATGGCTTGGTGGATGAGTCCCATAAATTGACTTTGGCTCAATACTAATTACATTATTTAAAAGACCAAAATGTATCAATTTAAATCTGTAATGAATAACCTAGAATTCCACAAAGGGTTCCTTAATCTAAATATGACCCAAGCATGAAACCCATGCTTTAATAATTCATTTAATAATTATAAATTATTTTTGACAAATATATTAATAATGAAGACTTAACCTAGCTACATTCTTCAACATCTAAGAGACACAATTGTATCATGATATTTTCCCTTTTTTCCAACTTAGTCCATCCTTCTATAAAAATCCTTTTTAATGAAGCACATATATCCATAGTGATCCACTGATATTTGTTCACCAACAACTATTCCATTTTGGACTTATATATCTAAAAAATATCCTCATTGAATTTATGCATCTATATCTTTAAACTACTCAACTATTTTATTTCACCGTAGGAATCAATTCGATATATCTCCCATTTTAATGGGGTCTATCACATTTCGAGAAAAACACATTAGCCATAAAAGTTTCTCATTGAAACCAAAAGTAATTTGATACAAAACATAGGTTTTAACCTTATATAGTTAATTGTTTCAAATAGGTTATTAATAAAATGAAAAATATTCAATGTGAAGCACATGCATTAACATATAATTTACTTGAGAAACCCAAAACGAGAAGATCATTTTTTTTATTAGTATATTTATTTTTAGACCATTAGACACACACACACACATGTATGTATGTATATATGTATATATCTCACGACAATGATAAACTACCAATCCATTACCTTGGATCAGATAAAACTTTAGTTCTTTAACTAAAACTGTAGAACCATGGGGTAAACTACCATGCACTAGAATTACGCTAAAAGAAAAAACCATGTGATGAAAACCATCATAAAGGGAGAAGTTTTTTTTCCCAAAAACGTTTTTTTGGGGCACTACCCCTGAACACCTGTGCATGGGGGACTTTTCGTCTCTATGAAACCCTAAAGTGGGGGTCCTTTCCTCCCATTTTATTCCCACCACTATGCTTAGAAAAATATATAGTGCATGGAGATATTCACATAAAGAATATAACACATACCAAACATCCAATAATTGTCCTTAATGTGACCATCAATGTTGCAATGGTTAGAATTATTTCTACTACCCTTGCATGGATGTGTAGTGGCTATTTTATTCTTATCCTTCCCCCGTTTCTAGTTCTTATTCCCAGGCTTCAAATCTTCTTGGTGCTATTTTTTCTTCAAACCACTTAAGCACCCTTTATTTTGGCCTATGGTTTTTAGATAATGTACGTATACACATGGCTCATACATTATCCTTAGCTTGGAAAGAATCACTTGTTTTTGTAGATGGTTATATAGACCCTACATATACTTAAGGAGTACATTTGGGCTCCTAGGAAATATATCCAACAATATGGCCATATTTTTGAACTTAGTACACTCTTATACACCCTTATGTCTACGTAAAGTAGTGTGGGTGATCCCACGACTCCTCTACACACTTCATAGGGTATAATTGGAACAAGTAGTTTTAACTTCTACAAGTTCTATAGGCAGAGTCTGTAAAGGGCCAGGTAGCCTCTGGATCTCATCTTTTATGAAATGTGACATATCCAGTAAATGCCCCTACAGTCAATCTTTGGAATAGATCTAAATAGAAGTTTTTCATTTTAATATTCATAAGCCACAACCACACTAAGGCAAATCGTGTACATGTATCATTTCTCCCATAAACTCTTAAGGCAAACTTTAAAGCATGTGTCATTTCTCAAGGCTTTCTCCCATTAATTCAAAGCAAACTTTGAGGCCTAAAAACTAAAAGTAACTGAACTTCCATAGGATAGGATCCCCCAAACTCAAATGGAGTAAAATGTAAAATGTTAAAAGTGGAGTGTTTTATGATGTAATGGATCTTAATAATCTAGAATGACATGGCTGTATTGAACTTCCATTGGATGGGATCCCCCAAACTCAAGGTGAGTAAAATGTTAAAAGTGGAGTGTTTTATGATGTAATGGATCCGAATAATCTAGATTGACATGGCTGTATTTTATTAATGTACCTAAATTTACACATTCCATGTTTCTTTATTTTTGTAAAATGTTAAAAGTGGAGTGTTTTAAAATGTAATGGATATAAATAATCTAGATTGTGTTAAATATGATGTAATGGATCTTAATAATCTAGATTGACATGGCTGTATTTTATTAATGTACTTGAATTTACACCCTCCACGTTGCTTTATTCTTGTAAAATGTTAAAAGTGAAGTGTATTAATGTACCTAAATTAACACCTTCCATGTTGCTTTATTCTTTTAAAATGTTAAGAGTGGAGTGTTTTATGATGTAATGGATATAAATAATCTAGATTGACATGGCTACAGTGATATGATGATAGTGTAGGTTGATGTTGAAGTTGTAAAATTATTGTACATATCAATTATTATAAATTATTAAACAATTTGATAAGTGATAAATCATACTTATTAGTAAGGACATAACTAATTTATGATGATAGTGCAGGTTGATGTTGAAGTTGTAAAATTCTTGTGCATATCAAGGATGAATGATAGTACAAGACAAAAATGACATTATTATAAATTATTAAACAATTTGATAAGTGCTAAATCATACTTCTTATTAAGGACATAACTAATTTGTCATAATAGAACTATGATATATAAGCACAGTCTTCAATTCCATTGTTTTGTAGGTAAAGTACTATCTTCACATTAAAGAATTTTATAAGGTTAATCTAAATCTAAAGGCTTTCTCCCATTAATTAAAGGAAAATTTTAAAGCCTAAAAACTGAACCTAAAGTGGCTGAACTTCCATAGGATTTTAGTCTGTCTGTTGAGCGTTAACTTCTACAAGGTTCTACAGGCAGACTCTGTAAAGGGCCAGGTAGTGTTAACTTCTATAAGTTCTAAAGGTAGAGTCTGTAAAGGGCCAGGTAGCCTCTGGATCTCATCTTTTCTAAAAGGTGACATATCTAGTAAATGCCCCTACAGTCAATCTCTAGAACAAATCTAAAAAGAAGTTCTTCATTTTAATTTCCATAAAACACAACCACTTTAAGGAAAATTTTGTACATGTGTCATTTCTCCCATACATGTGTCATTTCTCCCATAAATTCTTAGGCAAAGTTTTTAAAGCATGTGTCATGTTGGCTTTCTCCCATTAATTTTAAAGCATGTTTTTAGTAAGTGCATAAAATAATTTTACAAACCATGTAAATTTCATTTCTCCTACAAACTAAAGGCTTTCTCTCATTAATTCAAGGAAAACTTTAAGGCCTAAAAATTGAACCTAAAGTGGTTGAACTCTCATAGGATTTTGAACTTCCATAGGATTTTAGTTTGTCTGTTGAGTATTAACTTCTAAAAGTTCTAAATTTAGAGTCTATAAAGGGCCAGGTAGACTCTGGATCTGATCTTTTCTCAAAGGTGACATATCCAGTAAATTCCCTTACAGTCAATCTCTGGAACAGAAATAGAATTTCTTCATTTTAATATCCATAAACCACTACCACTCTAAGGAAAACCTTGTACATGTGTCATTTCTCACTTCTCCCATAAACTTTTACGATAACTTTAAGGCATGTGTAATTTCTATTTCATTTCTCCCACAAACTCATAAAGGTGTGACTTTTGACATAACTTCATCAACCACCACAACTAGTTGTTTTAGTAAGTGCATAAAATAATTTTGCAAACCATGTAAATGTCATTTCTCCCGCAAACTAAAGGCTTTCTCCCATTAATTCAAGGCAAACTTTATGGGCTAAAAACTAAACCTAAAGTGGCTGAACTCTCATAGGATAGTATCCCCCAAACTCAAGGCTTTCCCCCATTAATTCAAGGAAAACTTTAAGGCCTAAAAACCTAACCTAAAGTGGTTGAACTTCCATAGGATTTTAGTTTGTTGGTTGAGTCTTAACTTCTACAAGTTTTAAAGCAGTCTGTAAAGGGTTAGGTAGGCTCTGGATCTCATCCTTTCTTAAGGCATGTAAAGGGCCAGGTAACCTCTGGATCTCATCATTTTTAAGGCATGTCATTTCTAGATGTGATTTCTGCCATAAATTTTAAGGAAAACTTTCATGAAAACCATGCATGAATCATGTATATGTGTCATAAATCTCTCTTAAACTCTAGGCAATGCAATCTTTAACACATCTCATTTCTAGATGTGAATTCTACGATAAACTTTAAGTCAAACTTTAAGATAAACCATGCACATGTCATTTATCTCATGCACGTGTCATTTCTCCCATGCATTTGCAATAAATGTAAATTTAATATATTATTATTATTTTCAGGGATAAAAAAACCCATTAAATATAGTTGAAAAATGGACATTATGCATAGATGTTTCTTGCTATCCCAATCCAGGGAAAACAATGATTACATATGTGTTTTCCAATATTGCGACTAGCAAAGTCGTCCAAAGGAAAATGAATATACCAGGAAGAGCAACAAACAACGAGGCATATTATATTGCATTGATAGAAGGCTTGGGAAAAACTATAGAGTATTATACAATTTAGATAATATAAATTTTAATTAATAACATATAGTATAATTAAAAATTTAAAAATTTATATTTATATTTTATTTGGAGTTATTTAAGTACAAATGACAAATGCATTAGTTGTTCAATGATAATTAATTTTTCTTGAAAAACTCATTCTTATTTATAGTCACATAAATACTATTTTATTATTATTTTTATTTTGGTACAACTTTTGAATTGAATTTAACTATGGTTACATGGATTGTGGTGCAAAAAGTGAATTGAAAATTCATAAATATTATTTGATTGGTTTAGGTATTATTTTATTATTTCCTTAGGAGCCCATTTTAGACCTCAAAATTCCCCTAATGCTTCAAAGCTTCTTGGTGCTATTTTTTCTTCAAACCACTTAAGTACCTTTTATTTTGGCCTATGGTTTCTAGATAATGTGCGTATACACATGGCTCATACATTATCTTTAGCTTGGAAATAATCACTTGTTTTTGTAGATGGTTATATAGACCCCACATATACTTAAGGAGTACATTTGGGCTCCTAGAAAAGATATCCAACAATATGACCATATTTTTGAACTTAGTACACTCTTATACACCCTTATGTCTACGTAAAGTAGTGTGGGTGATCCCATGACCCCTCTACACACTTCATAGGGTATAATTGGAACATGTAGTTTTAACTTCTACAAGTTCTATAGGAAGAGTATGTAAAGGGCCAGGTAGCCTCTGGATCTTATCTTTTATGAAATGTGACATATCCAGTAAATGCCCCTACAGTCAATCTCTGGAATAGATCTAAATAGAAGTTTTTCATTTTAATATCCATAAATCACAACCACTTTAAGGAAAGTCATGTACATGTGTCATTTCTCCGATAAACTCTTAAGGCAAATTTTAAAGCATGTGTCATTGGCTTTCTCCCATTAACTTTAAAGCATGTGTCATTTCTCAAGGCTTTCTTCCATTAATTCAAGGCAAACTTTGAGGCCTAAAAACTAAAAGTAGCTGAACTTCCATAAGATAGGATCCCCCAAACTCAAATGGAGTAAAATGTAAGATGTTAAAAGTGGAATGTTTTATGATGTAATGGATCTTAATAATCTAGATTGACATGGCTGTATTGAACTTCCATAGGATGGGATCCCCCAAACTCAAGTTGAGTAAAATGTAAAATGTTAAAAGTGGAGTGTTTTATGATGTAATGGATCTTAATAATCTAGATTGACATGGCTGTATTTTATTAATGCACCTAAATTTACACCTTCCATGTTGCTTTATTCTTGTAAAATGTTAAAAGTGAAGTGTTTTAGGATGTAATGGATATAAATAATCTAGATTGTGTTAAATATGATGTAATGGATATTAATAATCTAGATTGACATGACTGTATTTTATTAATGTACCTAAATTTACACCCTCCATGTTGCTTTATTATTGTAAAATGTTAAAAGTGGAGTGTATTAATGTACCTAAATTAACACCTTCCATTATGTTTTATTCTTTTAAAATGTTAAGAGTTGAGTGTTTTATGATGTAATGGATATAAATAATCTAGATTGACATGGCTACAGTGATATGATGATAGTGTAGGTTGATGTTGAAGTTGTAAAATTCTTGTACATATCAATTATTATAAATTGTTAAACAATTTGGTAAGTGCTAATCATACTTCTTATTAAAGACATAACTAATTTATGATAGTGTAGGTTGATGTTGAAGTTGTAAAATTCTTGTACATATCAAGGATGAATGATATTACAAGCCAAAAATGACATTATTATAAATTATTAAACAATTTGATAAGTGATAAATCATACTTCTTATTAAGGACATAACTAATTTGTCATAACAGAACTGTGATATATAAGCACAATCTTCAATTCCATTGCTTTGTAGGTAAAGTACTATTTTCACATTAAAGCATTTTATAAGGTTACTCTAAAACTAAATACTTTCTTCCATTAATTAAAGGCAAATTTTAAAGCCTAAAAACTAAACCTAGAGTGGCTGAAATTCCATAGGATTTTAGTCTGTCTGTTGATTGTTAACTTCTACAAAGCTCTATAGGCAGAGTCTGTAAAGGGTCAGGTAGTGTTAACTTCTATAATTTCTAAAGACAAAGTCTGTAAAGGGCCAGGTAGCCTCTGGATCTCATCTTTTCTGAAAGGTGACATATCTAGTAAATTCCCCTACAAACAATCTCTGAAACAGATCTAAATAGAAGTTCTTCATTTTCATATCCATAAACCACAACCAATTTAAGACATATTGTGTACATGTGTCATTTCTCCCATAAATTCTTAGGCAAAGTTTTTAAAGCATGTGTCATGTTGGATTTCTCCCATTAACTTTAAAGCATGTTTTTAGTAAGCGCATAAAATAAATGTCATTTCTTCCACAAACTAAATGTTTTCTTTCATTAATTCAAGAGAAACTTTAAGGCCTAAAAATTGAACCTAAAGTCGCTGAACTCTCATAGGATTTTGAACTTCCATAGGATTTTAGTCTGTCAGTTGAGTGTTAACTTCTACAAGTTCTAAAGACAGAGTCTGTAAAGGGCTAGGTAGCCTCTGGATCTCATCCTTTCTCAAACGTGACATATCCAGTAAATGCCCCTACAGTCAATCTCTAGAACAAAAATAGAAGTTCTTCATTTTAATATCCATAAACCACTACCACTCTAAGGCAAACCTTGTACATGTGTCATTTCTCCCTTCTCCCATAAAATTTTAGGCAAACTTTAAGGCATGTGTCATTTCTATTTCATTTCTCCCACAAACTCATAAAGGTGTGACTTTTGACATAACTAGTTGTTTTAGTAAGTGCATAAAATAATTTTGCAAACCATGTAAATGTCATTTCTCCCACAAACTAAAGGCTTCCTCCCATTAATTCAAGGAAAAATTTAAGGCCTAAAAACTAAACCTAAAGTGGATGAACTCTCATAGGATAGTATCCCCCAAACTCAAGGATCTCCCTAATTAATTCAAGGCAAACTTTAAGGCCTAAAAACTAAACCTAAAGTGGCTGAACTTCCATAGGATTTTAGTTTGTTGGTTAAGTCTTAACTTCTACAAGTTCTAAAGACATCTGTAAAGGGCTAGGTAACCTCTGGATCTCATCCTTTCTTAAGGCATGTTATTTCTAGATGTGATTTATGCCATAAATTTTAAGGCAAACTTTCATGCAAACCATGCATGAACCATGTATATGTGTCATAAATCTCCCTTAAACTCTAGGCAATGCAATCTTTAACACATCTCATTTCTAGATGTGATTTCTACCACAAACTTTAAGTCAAACTTTAAGATAAACCATGCACATGCCATTTATCTCATGCACACGTGTCATTTCTCCCATGCATTTGCAATAAATGTCAATTTAATATATTTTTATTGAATTCATTTTTTTTCAGGGATAAAAAAACCCACTAAATATGGTTGAAAAATGGAAATTATGCATAGACGTTTCTTGCTATCCTAATCCAGGGAAAGCAGTGATTACATATGTGCTTTCCAATATTGTGACTAGCAAAGTCGTCCAAAAGAAAATTAATATACTAGGAAGAACAACAAACAATGAGGCATATTATATTGCATTGATAGAAGGCTTGGGAACAACTATGGAGTATGGATCAAATGGAATTGTAGTTTTCACCAATTCTGAACTTGTGTGAAACCAGATGAATGGCATATACCAAGTTAAGAAGGAGAGGTTAAAATAACTACATGGAACAACAAACAATATTGTTAGACAATTTCAATTTTTTAGTATAAGACATTGTACAAATGTGAATAAGATGTTTGCTGATCTATTGCATGGGGCATTGCCAATTTAGGATTCATCTATCAAAGATGAATTAATAGATGAATTAGAATTATACGGGGCAATGCCAACACAAGATTCATCTCTCAAAGATGAATTAGTTCTGAGACACTCTTCTTCAAAAATTCAAGATTCATCTCTCAAAGATGAATTATTTTCGAGACGCTTTTCTTCAAATATTCAAGATTCATCTCTCAAATATGAATTAGTGTTGAGATTCTCTCCTTCAAAATTCATTGATGGAAATTGTAAAATATCTTGGATATGTGTGTTTTTTGTACTTATAAATGCGTGTTTTTTAATGACCATGTGTTTTTTTCAATTATATACCAAGTGTGCTCCCACCACACCATGTAAAGTGCAACTTGGTGAACTTCACATTTGCAACAAGTGGTGAAATTCACATTTTTATAAAATTAAAATGTGAGGACTTCAACAATTTTTTGTTTAAATGGAGTTTCACGCTTCTTTTTTAATGAACACGTGTTTTTTTCAATTTTATACCATGTGTGCTCCCACCATGTAAAGCGCAATTTGGTGAACTTAACATTTTTATAATTTTTTTTGCTTAAATTGAGTTTCACACATCAATTAGTGCTTTGAAAGTTGTGTTTTACATAATTTGTGTACACTAAATTACATTAATTTTCTGAAATTTATTTTGAATTTATTTTAAATAGTAATTTAAAAAAATAATTGTAAATGTCCACTATATATATATATATATATATATCATGGAGGATGAACAACGAAGATCAATAAAATCCCATATCTCTACAAGAGAGGGGGATCAGGGATCGAGAGATGTTCATGGTATTTAAATATAATCCTAAATCTCCATACATATACATACATGTATGTACATATGGAATTGATTTTTTATCAATTTTGTGAGTTAAATTAGCGGTTAATAAGTTTCATTTTTTATTTTTTAGGAGCTAAGAGAAGGGTGTCTACTCTATCAATGGAGCATGTCCATGGTTCACGCAATCGTGGTATGGTTCACGTGATTTAATCAATGAATATGTACATGTATTTACATCTATGAATGCATTTTTGAACTGATTATAAATTCATATTTGTTTATGAAGCTTCTCTCTCGTCTCGTGAGGTTGGTGGTGGTTCAGATTTCCTTAGAGAGCCATCAATAAGTGCTGGTGGATTGCGTGAAGGTGGTGATATGTATTCCCCCAGAGGTCAATCAACGGATGGTCGTGTTGGTTCTCAACCAATCGGTGGTCGTGTTGGTTCTCAGCAGGGTCGTTCAGGTTCTCAACAGTCTCAGGATGGATAAAATGCTAGCCAACCACATCGAGGTGGCTATCAATTTGAATATTATTTTCATTCAATTTGTACAAATTTGTTTACATGTGTTTTTTTAATATACAAAATTTTATATATTGATGCAGAGGCTGAAAATGTTGCTCAAAAAAGACGTAGGGCAGATCGCATCATTCAAGAAGAACGTTTTCCACCAACAATGACTTATCCATTCGACATTTCCGATATACCTTGGGAAACAAACATGCAACAGTGCACCTTAGAATCAACATATTCATGCAAAATTGAAGAGAGATCTCGTGGCTTTGACTCTACCTGTTGAGAGTTGACAAAGCTTGGAAATAGTTACACACTCTTTAAGTGAACTAGTAGATGTGTACCGAAATCTTGGGCCAACCACTGATAATTTTGTAGAAGTGACAAGAAAAATAAAGGAAACAGTGATGGGTCTCGATAAATGGGAGGTTGTTAAACAAAGAGTTACAACATAAATGGCCAAGTCTATGTTTAATTACAAAGAAGGGCTGAAAAGAAAGATGTTGAAGGTGAAATATTTCAAGCACCCTCATATAGATCGCTATTTGTATGATAGACACCTTGCGGCCTATGGAAGACTCCCATGGAATGATGAGGTTCCGCTTTATTTTGCAAAATGATTTTATGCAGAATTATTTTTGCAAATGAAACCCAATTACAATGACCTTCCCTCTGAATTTTTTGGTCCTTGGAAAGGTCGATTGTGTGACCGTAGGGGCGCTAGGCGTGATGTTGAGTTGCCTCGCCCATGAGCCAGCATTGGTTAGTCGACTTCTTCGTGTCGAAAATTTACGGTTGGAGATGGATGCCACTTCTCAAATTAGTCGAGAAGCAACGGATGCCATCATTGACAATGTTCACAGTGGATTGGGTGGAGTCGATGTTTGTCTAAATCGACAAAAAGCACATGAGAATGCACGCACTAATTTTTTGTATTATACAGATGAAGATATTGACAACATGAGTGTTGAAGGTCTCAAAACATATGCAAAGAATTGTCACAATGGTTGGCAGGACCTAATTTTTCATGAGGAAGAGGACATGGGAACGGTATGTGTTAATGGTTAGGGTTCAATTATTTTAACACATGTACGATTTGTAATAAATACATATAAACATAAATTTATTTGTATACATTAATCTAACAAAAATGTATTATTATATGTTAACACCATTTGCAGTTGTCACGCTTGATGAATGAAGAAAATGGTAATATCACGGTCGGAGCCTCTGGTTCAAACAATCAAGATGGGTCTCACCATCAATCATACAATCAAGATGGTTCTCACCATCAAGATATGTTGGAAAATGTTAGTGTTTTTTAAGTGAACACATGATGATGTACAATTATTTTTTATCTATTATTATATATATCGAAACATGATGAGATATTTTTAAAATAAATAATTGTGCACACATGTACACGTACATATATATAATAAAATGTTTTAACAGATTTTGATTATGTTTGATGTTTTTGGGATGGTGGTACTTTCTTCTTCCTTGGGAGATGTGCCAAATCCACCATCACAAGTATGAACAATTTTTCACTTTTAAAATTTATGTTTTTAAGTTATATATTCCACCTCAAAAATTTCCATTAAAAAATGAGATATATTTAGATCTTGGGTTATTTTAAATTTTTTGAATTTTAGGTTTTTGGAGATTTTCTTTCCGTGCCACTCTTAGGAGATGTGCCAAATCCACCAGCACAAGTATTCAATTTTTCATTTAAATATATATATGTTTTTAAGTTATAAGTTATAAATTGAAGTTTAAAAGTTTTATTATAAATTGAGATCTAGAGATTTTGAGTTATTTTAATTTTTTTGAATTTTAGGTTTTTGGAGATTTTCTTTTGGAGCCTCTCTTAGGAGATGTGCCAAATCCACCAGCAGAAGTATTCAATTTTTCACTTAAATATATGTTTTTAAGTTATAATTTATAAATTGAAGTTTAAAAGTTTTATTATAAATTGAGATCTTGATCTTGAGTTATTTTATACTTTTAATTTTTTTGAATTTTAGGTTTCTATAGATGATTTCTTTTCTCCACGAACTCTAGCAACGGAGATATGAACATCCACACCATTTCAACCATTTGAACAAGTTGTCTAACTTTTTTTTTAATATTATTGAAAATAAGTTTATATATGCATTTTCATTTGAAATTTTTTAATATATATATATATATATATATATATATATATATATATTGTACAGTTTACTGTTGAAGATGCCCCCGTGGGGGAAGTTTTAATGGACGAGCAACAAATGGAGAGGGAACCTCATGAAGTATTGCATGAGTTTTTTTACATTTTTTTTTCATGAAGTTAGATATATATTCTCACTCAAATTTGAAACATTAAATTCTAATGTTTGTACACATTGTGTACAAGTTCCCCATGCTTCGTAGGATAGCTCGAGGATCATGACTTTGCTAGGAGAGACACTACATCCATTTGTATTTGATGGATGATGCACATGCACACGTGCAACATTATATTTTCAATAGATTTAGTCTTAAATTTACTTTTTTATATATAGTCTTATCTATGTGTGCGAGTCATATATAACTTGATACTTAATACTTGTGAGATCTACAAATTTTGGACATATTTTATGTGAACTACATTTGGTACATGTGAATGTGATATATAATGTTTTTAAGACTTAAGCTTTGGATGGTTGAACTACATTTGGCATGTGAAGTAATGTTACAGTGTTATATAATTTGTTTTGTTTTTAAAGTGTTATGGTTGAACTACATTTGGCATGTGAAGTAATGTTACTTGATACTTGATACTTGTGATCTATAATGTTTTGTTTTTAAAAATCAAGTTTTGGATGGTTGAACTACATTTGGCATGTGAAGTAATGTTGTGTTATAATTTGTTTTGTTTTTAAAACTAAATTTTGGATGGTTGAACTACATTTGGCATGTGAAGTAATGTTGTGATCTATATTAATGTTTTGTTTTTAAAACTTAAGTTTTGGATAGTTGAACTACATTTGGCATGTGATATAATGTTTTGTTTTTATTGGATATTTGAACTACAATTGACATGTGAAGTAATGTTGTGATATAATGTTTTTGTTTTTCAAACTCAAGTTTTGGATGGTTGAACTACATTTGGCATGTGAAGTAATGTTGTGATCTATAATGTTTTGTTAAATTAAAACTTAAGTTTTGGATGGTTGATCTACATTTGGCATATGATATATAATGTTTTGTTTTTATTGGATAGTTGAACTACAATTGGCATGGCATGTGAAGTAATGTTGTGATATAATGTTTTTGTTTTTAAAAATCAAGTTTTGGATGGTTGAACTACATTTGGCATGTGATTATGATATCATGTTTTGTTTTTAGAATTCAAGTTGTCGTTTTCCAAAGAAAAAAAGGTTCACATGAATATATGTACATGTAGAAGTTGTCGTTTTCTAGTACATGCAACATTTTTCATCAATGCACATAGAAAAGCAACTTTCAGTTAATTTCATTCTAGAACATATATATCCAATACTTCGACATTTTTCATCAATGCAAATAGAAGCTACTTTCAGTTAATTTCATTCTAGAACATATATATTCAGTGCGTGAAACATTTTTCATCAATGCACATAGTAAAACTACTTGAACAGTTAATTGCATTCTAGAACATATATTATCCAATACGTGCAACATTTTTCATCAATGCACATAGAAAAGCTACTTTCAGTTAATTGCCTAGAACATGTATATATCCAGTACTTGCAACATTTTTCATTAATTCACATAGAAAAGCTAGTTTCAGTTAATTGCATTCTAGAACATATATATATCCAATACTTGCAACATTTTTCATCAATGCACATAGAAAAACTACTTTCAGTGAATTGCATTTTAGAACACACACACACACACATATATATATATCCAACATACAACATTTTTCATCAATGCATGTATAGAAAAACTACTTTCAGTTGATACTAGTGTGCATGTACCAAAACAATGTACATGTGCAAACACTTGCACAGATAACATAACAAGGTTGTTCAATTTTTAGTTGAGTTCTAGAAGTTCTAAAACATGAATCCAAAGAGAAGAAATTGTTGGGCAGTTCAATCAAAAAAATTCCAATGGAGTGCCATCTTCAATGATCTATTCATGATTGGATTTTGACATTTTCAATTTCTTAATTTTCATTTTTTTCTTTGATTGAATCTCTATCAAATTTATGCGTCCTGCACACACCAAGTGACTATATTGACAACTTATGTCATTAGGTTCATAGTCTTCAAAGTAAACAAAATCCCCACTTTGATTAGTTTGTTTGAAAAAATAACCTTTCAGTGTAATAGATCCTCTGTCATATGGAAACCCATGATCATTATAGTTTTCTAATAATTTCATTTTTCGTTCAGTGCAATGCATCAAATAATACTTCACATTTTCAGTGTTTTCAGTAGGTGCAATTACAAAAAAAACATCTCCTGCACAATAAAACAAACTTAAAAAACTTATGTATTTAAATTTAGATCATAATTAACATGAAAAATTAACTTTAAAATAATTTTAGTATCTATTTTTAGATCTCTATCATTTGAAAACAATTCAAATGTTACCTTCTCTAACAAGATCAGAAACTCGATCACCATCAGATGATATTGTAGTCTCCTTTGATTGCATTTCTTCAAACATTGCAACAAACATTTTCCCCTTTGTACTTAGCTCTGTATGTTTCCAATTTTTTACACATTTTGTTTTCACAAACATCATTGGATTATGTTTTGTCTATGCAAACATGACAAGAACAATAATATTTTTTTTTATCCAATGCAAACACATTCGTGGACAACTTTGTTTTAATTGAATTCAATTTTCGAGTCCCTTTTATTGTTTCAACGTCATTTCCAATTGATCTATCTGTATCTTTGATCTCAATATGCCAAAAAAACCTGTATATGGAAAATTCAAAGAAGAATGTAAATATGATATCAAAATACCATCAAAGATAATCATTGTGATAAATGTACACTGTTTAAAATTGGATATCCAATAAAAATTAAATTGAATGTACCTTTGCACTTCCCTTGATTGGTTAGTCTCATGGCTTAGAGCAACGATGCACCATTGAACAATTTTTTTAGCATCCACAAGTTGGTTTGCAGAGGGGTTCATTTGATATCTTTGAAGTGCTCGTTTTATGCATGTCCCTGCACCATCATGTTCTCCTTTCCCATGGCCAGTCTCAAATAAATTCCAACAATGTTTAATGCATGTTTTCTTATGAAGACAACACAACCAAAAGAATGATCGTGAAGATTTGAATTAACCTGCGTATCCATCTGACCATATCCAATGTTCATTGAATTTTATTCCACGACTTTTCAAGGAGTCATAAATCTTTCCAAAACAGTGTTGTCCAAAATATGTATCATGTGTACGATCGTCACTGATATAAAAGTGATATTCTTTAATAACATGCCGATTTTCACTGGTGCTTTCTATATGATTAACGTTTTGTTCAGTATGTCTATATAGAATATGGACGAGCATGGAGACTTGGTCAGAATGATAGTCTTCACTCTGAATTTCTTTTTGTGGAATAAATGTGTAGTTTTCTGCAAAATCAATTATTGACAAAATGATCCTTAGTGGAAAAACTTCACGAGATTTTTTGAATTGCAAGTCTTGCCATTGAGCTCTATGGGAATGCTTAATGTATTTATAAATTTCTGCTTCAAACTTTCTCAAAAAATTTATCACAAAAATTTATTCTTGTTGTAATTCAACTCTTTTAGCACTATTTAAACCTTGAATCGATGTATGGATATATTCATATCTCTTCCATTTCACTTTCTTATTGGACAATGATTGATCATTTATATCAGTACAATATTTGTCTTGAAATTTAGTCAAATTTCCACAATCATCGCATTTTGTACCACCAACACAGAATTTGAGATATGAAATCACGGATAGTGGAAGGAGGAGGTGAATCTTTCCAAAATTTTCTACCAAAATTAATGAATGTGTTATAATATAACTGAAATTCCACATGATAACAATAACAACAAGTGTCACATATGGTGATAGGTTTTACATACCATGGTTTTTGTTGAACAAAAGCACTGATTGAGACATGAATTTCACGATTCTCTTCTTTGAACTTGTCGAACAATTCTATCTGAGTGGTGTCCAAGAAATGTTTTTCACGTTCTTCATACTGATTTCGTGTTATTCTTCTTCACATCACATCCCTTGCATTTGGTGAAACACGTGAATTTTTCTTCCAATATTCATATATTGTTTTCTTAACATTTTCTCCAAGTCTATCTTTGTATGATTGCCTACAAATAGCTCTCCAACAAACGAGTTCATCATTTACATCTATTTGCAACTGAAATTTCCGATGTTTGTGCAAAGTTTTTCATGAGGTTCCTAATGCTCGTGCCATAGATTTTACCAAGCGATTCTCTTTAGTACTTGATGAAACCACTGCCATATGTATTGTTCTATGTACAACTGAAACATTTTTTTGTCTAGATCTTTTAATTGAATTTATAACACTATTTATATCTTGTATCACATTTTCTTTCATTTTTTTTTATCTTTTGTTGATTTTTAAATACCCAATAAAGTCGTAGTTTCTTTTAATTTCCTTAATGATAGGAAACTTTTCAACATTTGGGCTTGAACTATCACATTTTCCTTTATGAAGTACGTATCAAAAATATGTTTAACACGATATCGTATAACATTGTCAACTCTTTTATCTCCATATGTGTGAGTGTCAACATTTTCTAACATCTCATCATCGACATTGATTTCATCTGTACATATTCGAATGGATAGTACATAATAAGCTACAGACCATAAGAATTGTATGAATAATTAAGAATATATATATAATTAATATATATATATATATATATATATATATATATACCTTGTGATTCAATTTCTTCACTTGAATTTCTTTCAACATTTTCACCATCTTCAATCATTGGTTCAATATCTCTTTCACTTTCTCTTTCAAAATTTTGTATCTCATCATCAATGTTTTGAGGTATATCTCTCTCTGTTTACATTGCAAAATATTTTTCAAATTAGTTCATTAAATAAAAATTAAGCTTCACATTTTACACTAGGAAAATTTTAAATATCAAATTCATAATATTTACATTTACATACCTGCTTCAACTTCTAGTTGAGGTTGATTTTCCCTTTCAATATTTGAGAGTTATTCTCTCTTTCTTTTGCAAGATTCTCTCCCCTCTTCTCTACGTTTCTCAGGGTCTCTTTTTCGATTATATTTTCTCACGCAATTCCTTTGATTTGCCATGATAATAGAGTATGAAGTTCAAAAAATTTCTGTCAAAAATTTAGAGAAAAACTCAATTAAAAAAAACATCACAACAGATTTAATTTAAAAAAAAAAATCATTTTAAAAATTTTGCAAAAAATACATACTTCAATCCAAAACACTTACTTTAAAAAATTCAAGAAAAAAATGTCTTATAAAAATGAAACAAAGTTCAAAATATTTCCTTCCAAATTCTGCAAAAAAAAATTCATTTAAAAAGTTAGACAAAAACTCATTTTAAAAAATCATTATAAAATATTTACTTCAACCCAAAACACGTACTTTAAAAAAATGTCACTTCAAAAAATACCTCCAAAAAATGTCCATTGAAAATTAATTCCAACTTCTTAAAAAATGCCTTTAAAAAATACTTCAAAAAGGTCTCTAAAAAAATATCACTTCAAAAAATACCTCCAAAAAATTTCCTTTGAATATTAAGCCTAAAAAGAGTCCTTTCGAAATTAAGTCCAAAAAATGTCTTTTGGAAATTAAGCCCAAAAACCTCTAAAAACAAAATACATCCAAGAAAATGTCCTTTGAAAATTAAGCTGAAAACCTCTAAAAACAATGAAAATTAAGCCCAAAATTTCTAAAAACAAAATATCTTAAAACCAAAAAATGTTTTTTTGGAAATTAAGCCCAAAACTCTCTAAAAACAAAATACATCAAAAAAAATGTCCTTTGAAAATTAAACCCAAAATTTCTAAAAACAAAATACTTAAAACAAAAAAACCAATGAAAATTAAGTCCAAAACTTCTAAAAACAAATTACCTTAAAAAAATAAACAATGAAAATTAAGCCCAAATCCTCTAAAAACAAAATATCTTAAAAAAAATGAACCCCAAAAAACATCCAAGAAATGTATCACATACCTCCAAGAAATGTCCTTTGAATGTATTGTCTTTTGAATGTACTTCCAAGAAAAGTCCTTAAACCCAAAACAATCTTTTCCAAAAATGTCCTTTGAATGTACATCCAACAAAATTCCTTAAACCCAAAACAATCTTTTGCAAAAATGTTCTTTGAATGTACCTCCAATAAAAGTCCTTAAACCCAAAACAATCATTTGCAAAATCAGACCTTTGCAAAAATTAGACCAAGACCTTTGCAAAATCAGACTAAATGAAGAAATGTGCGAAATTATGCGAAAATAATGAATGCTTTTACGTCAATTTATATTGCTGTGAAATGTTTTTTTGGAGGGGCTTCGTTGTATTTTCCGATCGACGGAAAGTCAGGTAAAAGTTCGGCCAAATTGTTATAATAAATTCGGCCAAACTTTTGTGTCGTTAAACTTGACCAGCCGTCGACGCAAAAAGCAATTCGACCGAACTAACACGTATGCAATTACGCAGAGTCAAGATTTGAATACATATTTTCAACTTTGGACTGATTAAACTCCATGAAACATTTTGAATTAATTGTCGGAACTAAGACAAGCATTTTCAGAATTCAATCTACTTTCAGGAAATATAACTTTTATGGAATTTCATAAATATTTACTAATTTTAATTAATTTTGTAATAAAACGGGTGGAAACAATTTCTGAAGGTCATTATGATTCAGTGAAATCAACATTTTGTATCTTCTAAAATACACTGTAAAAAAAATTGAAAAAATTATGGTGCATTACGTTGGTCCGTCGTCTGTAATGGGTAGTTTTTAGATTTTTAGTTTATAACTTATATATTGAGAAATTTCATGCGTCGCGAAACATATTCAAAATATGCAGTTTTTTCATATTGGATCAGTTCAAAAAATTCTAGTAATTATGATATGCATCAGTTGGTTTTGTAAATATAATGAAACTGAAGTAGACTATGTCTAGATTGTTGTAACACATTTTGTTTCTAAAAAACACAGTTTCAAAGAATACACCAGTGCGTATTAACATGACTTCTTATGAATCTTTTGATTGTTAAAAACAGACACCGAAAGAAACGCTAAGTTGACATATCAAATGTGTATAAAACAATTCAAAAAAATAAGTAATAGAAAGATAATAAAATTTCTGACAACTTTTATTTTTATCGCAAAATGAAATTCTAAACAGAATTGTTTTGGCTTACAGAAAGTTAAAGAACAGAAAAAATTTTCATTTTTTTCTCAAAAAAGGGCAAAAAGTGTAACCCAACTTCACATTTTCATTCGAACTTTCTTTCAAAAGGAAATTCGTTACTTAGGTCATATCATATATGGTGAGGGGATCTCTGTAGATCTTGAAAATGTAAATGCAATCAGGGAGTGGACGATACCTAAGAATGCACATGAAGTGCGTAGTTTTATGGGTTTAACGAGTTACTATCGAAAGTTTGTAGAAAGATTCTCCAAAATTGCAAAACCAATCACAACCCTCCAACGCAAAAGTGTTAGGTATGAATGCACTGGGGAATGTGATAAAGCATTTTACGAACTTAAAAGATTATTAACTAGTGCACCAATTTTGTGAGTACCTGATATGACAAAGATTTTACTGTGTACTAATGCATCTAAATAGGGGTTAGATGCAATATTAATGTAGGAAATAGGCATAATAGCATATGCTTCAAGAAATTTAAAGCTCTATGAAGAACTTTATGCTACACATGATTTAAAGTTAGCCGTAGTGGTCCTAGTTTTAAAGATATGGAGATATTACTTGGTTGGGAGACACTTTATGTTTAAAAATGACCACCAAAGTTTATAGTATTTGTTCACCCATAGAGACTTGAATGCTAAACAGAGACGATGGAGTGAATTCTTAAGTGAATATGATTTTGAGATTTCATATATGAAAGAGAAAGAGAATGTAGTAACAGATGCTTTAAGAAGAAGACCTCGAATATTTTCTCTCATACCTATCAAGGTGGACTTAAAAGATCAAGTACTAGAGCATCTCGTGAGAGATAGTTGGTACTTAAAAGTAAGTTCGGAGTTTGATAGCAATCATACAAAGGAACCTAAATTTGAAGGATATGATTTGGAAGATGACAGAATTTTACGATTTCATGGAAGGATGTATATACCATATAGTGGAGATATTTGAAACACCATCCTGAAAGAAGCCCACCAGGCAGTGTATTGTGCACATCCTGGTGTAAAGAAAATGTATGCTGACACAAAGAGACTCTTCTTTTGGACATGCATGAAAAACGACATTGTTCAATTTGTCACTAAGTGTCTTGAATGTCAGTGGGTAAAGACTGATAATTGTCACCCAGCAAGTCTCCTACAACTTCTCGACATTCCTATAACCAAGTGGAAAATAATTTCTATGGATTTTATCGTTGGGCTGCCCCTTAGACAACAAAAACATAATGCCATTTTGGTTGTGATAGATAAATTAACAAAAAATGCCAATTTTATCCCTGTAAGTGATACTTACAAAGTTATTAATGTGGCTCGGGTATTCATAAATGAAATTATTAGATTTCATGGAGTACCTAAGAAAATCATATTAGATAGAGACTCTCGATTCACGTCAAGATTCTGGACTTGTATGTAATCAACTTTAGGAACTCAGTTAAATTTGAGTATAGCTTATCATCCTGAGAGTGATGGGAAAACAGAAAGGGTAAATCAAGTACTATAAAATATGCTAAGAATATATGTTATGGACCAACAATCGCGCTGAGAAAAATACTTACTCTTAGTTGAATTTGCATACAACAATAGTTACCACAGTTCAATCGGAATGCCACCATTTAAAGCATTAGATGGAAGACCCTGCAGAACACCATTAAGCTAGGACATGTTAGAAGAGCGGGTAATAGTCGGGCCAGAATTGATCAAAGAGATGGAGGAACAAGTAAAGCAACTTAGGCAACGATTAAAAGAAGCACAAGATAGACAAAAAAGTTATGTTGATGCTCACGGGACAGATAGAAATTATGAAGTAGGAAATCAGGTTTTCATTCGCATTAGGCCAAATAAGAGCACCATATGGTTTGGAAAATGGACAAAATTATCACCTCGATTTATTGGGCCATTTGAAGTCTTGGAAAAAGTTGGACCTATCGCCTATCGTCTTGCACTGCCACACCACTTGCACAAAATTCATAATGTATTTCATGTATCTACCTTACGACACTATATTGCTCACAAATCTCATAAACTTCAATGGAAGGAATTGCAGGTATCAGACGAGGAGACCATTACGGTCAAACTATTACGTATACTAGAACGTAGAGTTCGACAGCTCAGGAACCGACTGATAGACCAAGTTAAAGTCTAGTGGGACAAATAGAGTCCTAGATCGACGACTTGGGAAGACGTTGAAGCCATATGCCAAAAATACCCCAACTTATGCTAAATTTTGAGAAAGTAGAAATCTTATTTATATATGACTACTCTATTTTGATACTTGAGATCCTATTTTGAAATATCATGTAAAGATGAGTTTAACTTTGCTGGTACATGGATACCCATAAAGATATGATGTTACTTAACTCTATTGATACATGATATATGTTATTTGTTTAATTTTACTAGTACTTGGATACGAATATGAAATATGTCATTTAAATTAACATTGCAAAAATATGAAATATTGATCATAGATTATGTTACAAATAAGGCTATCTATCAATTCGTTTCATTTCTGCATCTCAATATGATTGAAGAAATAGAAATAGAAGAGTAACTACATTTTAAATATGAAAGTTAAACTTATTAGTGTATAGACTGAAATTGGCTAAATACATTGTATAATATATGGCAACATGTATGAACTATACAGGAGCTGTTAGCTAGAGAGAAATTGTATTGAATATATGGATGCATATGTTATAATGTGTACAAGTGTTTACATTGCAGATTGTGTACAAGTGTTTACCTTGCAGAACACATCATTACCAAATCAATCACATGATGACAGAATTCCAAGAACAGTTGAGACTCCATGAGATTCCATGATAAGGTGTTAACCTTGATCATACTAGGAGGGGTGGAGGTACTGCCCACTGTTTATCCTCAAAAACTTGGAGTCATGGGAGGACTGTGCGAGTCGTGCTCCCCTAGATGTGTAATGATGACTGTTGGATGCCTACTGGGAAATCAGGTCGATATAATCGACGCTAACACCTTTAAGGTTTATGAATGGTTAGGTTAGCAAAATTAATGCCATGGCATATTCCTGTAGAGGACGGATAGGATGGGAGCAGAATTCTAGAATAGTTTGGAGACTTGATTGAGACAGAACGTAACAATTAAATTACAAATACATAGATATTCAAACAAAAAGTCAATCTTAAAGTACAAACCTTACGCAATCACTCTAATCTCTGAAGCGATTATTGATATGATTATATAAAATCCTAACTTCGAGACGAAGTTTTCCGAAGGGAGGAAGTATGTAATGACCCATTTCAATTTATAAGCAAAAGAATATTAGCATGTATACGACGTATGCATATGGTAGCTACATATGCATACATCACATACACCGCACTAGTATACATATCTGCTAGTATTGAGAATAACTAAGTAAATTAATAAGTCAATTATGAAAATAAATCTTTAACTACCTTGATATAATAAATATGTCGAGTAAGACCTTTAACAAATATCGGGGTAATATCTGAGTTAGGGTAACGAATTGAATATCATAATGCATTTATATCTCGTTGAGATATAATTAAATATCAAACTAGGTACTTAACACATACCACTCTTATATACGTATGCATGGTAAAACATTGATCAAGAAAAATATAATTAAATACAAATTATATTTAAGTGAACAAATAAAGTAATAATATAATTTAATTAAAATTATAAAGTTAATTTAATTAATTTAATAACAAAATATAATAAAATTAATCTTAAAGTAATTAAACAAAATAATATCTACATAAATGACTATAATATCTCCATAAATGACTATAATATCTCCATAAATGACTTAATAGTATATACATAAATGACTCTATAATATCTATATAAATGAATGAGTGATTCAAAGTGATAAAAGGGAGGAATACGAATGAGGAAAGAGAGGTTTTTCTTTGTTGGTTTCTGCACACAGAATAAAACTATTGATTTAGGAAGGAGTGAGTTATGTGAATTTGTTCTGAAGCGAGTCTTCATTGTTCTTGGAATTCTGGGCATGAGGGCAGAAGATATATCTTCTGGATCTAGGATTACTCTGGAAAATCCTAGATTGACTGGGAGGAAAAGATTGATTTGGTAACACGTACGCTGCACCCACGGGAAGAGCCACAACCCAACACATCACCAAATTCGTCCCAGGTATTCTTCTGTGAATAAATTTGTTATTTATGTGAGTTAAATTTACTGCATGTCTCAATCCATTTTGATTTATGCTTCAATTTGTAAGTGAGAAAATTTTGGTTAAATGCCCCGATTTTAGGGCTTTACATTATTAATATGCCATCGTTTTAAAGATTTTTAAATCTTTACAACCATCTAGATTTCTTTGGTTGACAACTTGCACATTATTTCATCCAAGAGACACCACAAGTTCGAGCATTTTCATTTTCTTCTGGGTTACATCTTGGGAATTTGTGTGAATATTTTATTGGATCATTATCTTTAAGTGGGTGTCTGACATAAAGTATCTTCTCTTCATTCTTACATCTTTACAAATACCCTTTAACGTTTCTAGAGAAATTATTCTTCATTCTTGTTAATTTTGGGCAACTAGGTCCAAACTCCATGTTGCACTACTCATATGACGATGGTCATATTTTTGTTGGATTCCTCTTTAGGAGAGGTGCAAGATTGATCTAAAGATCATCTTGTTTGGATGAACAGAACATTTATTTGAATTTATTTTCCACATGTGCAAGGTCGACCAGATTTGTAATGTAGGCTCACATGCCTAATATATGTGTCAAACGCTCTCATTGATGGATATAAATTGGAGAGACTTGGAGGTCATTTTCTCATCAACTCATCACACATTCTCTCGTTGTGATCTGATTGGTTCGATAGCCTTCGGAGGCCTTTTTCCCCTCACACGTGTGGAGTGAAGCTGTTGTTTTTTGCAGATTTGTTTAGGGCTTGTTGCTGCAGCATTCACCGTGGTTAACCCTTGGTCGTTTGACCTCAAAATTCTGCCAAAATTTCGATTTTAGGAGGCTGTACTGCTGGGCACTAAAATCGAGGAAATTAGAGTTGTTTGACCAAAGCCCTAATTTGTTGTTGTTGTCCTGCGTTGACTAGTGATGCGCTGTCTTTGAGGGATGTAGGTGTGACACATGGAAGGTTGGCTGATCTCGAAAGGCTTTGTTGGCTGAAGCATCATGTTGACTGCCGTAACGCAACAATATCTCATATCTTTGCTGGACAAAAGGAATTGTAAATGTGATCTATATTTGGCTTGTCTTCTATTGATCTATTATTGTGTTCTATCAACATTTTACTTTCATGTTTATGTGATTTCTATATTGTTTCGGGCCTAAGAAAGATTGAAGTAAAAGTGCATGGTTATCTAAATTTAACATGGTATCAGTGCTGAGGTGAAGACAAAGTCCAAGTTAGTCTTAGAAGCAATTACTGAAGGAATAAATCCTATCAAGGAAAAATGGCCTCCTCAACCTACAAGGGTTTCAAGGCTGATGATAAATTGACTCATAAGTCTGATTATCATGCATTGAAGATGTCCTTGGATTTGGTGCTAGAAGACCAAGATGCAATGGACTATGTGCAGGGGAAGATTGAAGAGCCTCCATCAAATGCAACTACTGCCACTAAGACGAAGTATAGAAAGGGGGAAATCAAAGCAAAGATGATTATCTGAGATTCTATTCATAAGCACTTGGTTGCTTACATTTCTGAGCTGAACACATCTAAAGAGATGTATGATAAGTTGGTGAGCATGTTCAGGGCTAGCAATGCTAATCAAATCATTTTCTTCAAGAATCAATTGAAGAATATCAAGAAGGGCAAGGATGAATCTATTCAATCCTATTTTATGAGGCTCACTGAAATCATGAATAACCTTCTAGCTATTGGGGTAGCAATATTTGATCAAGAGATGGTTCTTATTGCACTTGGAGGTCTCCCCCGTGATTGGTATGTATTCAATACCACTATTCTTAATAATAATGTGATTCCTAATTTTGATGAAATATTGATGAGGTGTACTCAAGAGGAAATAAGAATGATGGAATATGCCTCGAATGGAAATGGAAGTGACCCTACTGCCTTCGCTGCTCATGCAAAGAAGAAGAACCATGGTGACCCGAGAAATCAAAACAATGGTAGAGGGAGACCACAACTGCGTACACTCCTGAGCAAAATGGTGTTGCTGAAAGAAAGAACAGGATTATTGTGGAAGCTTCCTGCGCCATGATGTGTGACCAAGGTCTTCCAAAGTCTCTATAGGGAGAAGCTGCGAACACTATTGTGTACATTCAAAATAGATGCTCGCATTCCGCTCTGGACTCCAAATAATGCTTCTCTGGTAAATAAACTTGATGTTTCTCACTTTATAGTTTTTGGTTGTCCTGTTACTTTCATGCGCCGAAAGAAAAGATAAACAAGCTGGATGCTTCTGGAAAGAAGGGAATGTTTGTGGGCTACAGTGAAACTTCGAAGGTATATAGAATCTATGTGCCTGGTCAAAGAGAAGTGGAGATATGCCACGATGTCACATTCGATGAAGATGCTGCCCTCAAGAAAGTGAGAAATCTTCCTAGCTCCAAGGAAGACAAAGAAGATGAAGAAACAGGGAAGCAGGAAGGGCCAAAGGATGAAATGATGCCTAACGTTGAAGGAGACCTTCATGGCTCAGGGATACTCTCACATATGTGGAGAGACATATTGCCCCAAGGGGGACATTCCGTGAAAGCAAGAACCCGAAGAGATACCAAGGGTATCTAGCAGCCATGAGTACGATTGTACATCTGAGCTTGGATCATTTGAAGAAGCCGCAAAGCATCAAGTTTGGAAGGATGTTATGCACGAAGAATATGAGTCCATTATGAAAAATGATTTCTGGGAAGTGGTCCTGAGACCGGAGGACAAATCTGTTGTCACCTTGAAATGGCTCTATAAGATCAAGCATGGATCTCATGGAAGTGCTGAAAAGTTCAAGGCAAGATTTGTTGCCCGAGGCTTCTCTTAAAAGAAGGCATAGATTATGATGATATATTTGCACCTGTAGCCCGCTATACTACCATCCGATCTATCATTGCCCTTGCTGCTACACAAGGATAGAGTCTACATCAGATGGATGTGAAGATCGCTTTTCTGCATGGTTCTATAAAGAAAGAGGTGTATGTGGAGCAACCTCTGGGGTTTGAAATCTGAGATAGAGACACCCATGTATGAAGGTTGAAGAAATCCCTCTATGGGTTGAAGCAAGCCTACAGGGCTTGGTATGAGAGGATAGATAACTACTTGATGAAGTTGGACTTCACTCGAAGTAATGCTGATCCGAACCTTTATTTTAAGGTTGATATAGAAAAACCTCTCATTCTGTTCTCTATGTGGACGATCTCTTCCTGACAGGTGCTGACCCTCTCATTCATCAGTGTAAGATGGAACTAGCTTTCGAGTTTGAGATGAAAGGCCTAGGACTGATGCACTACTTCCTAGGCTTCGAGGTCTAGCAGAGGCCAAGCGAGATTTTCTTTTCTCAAGGAAAATATGTCGTAAAGCTGCTGGAGAGATTTGGTATGGTGGATTGTAAGTTTGTGTCGACACTGATGGAACTCAACTTTAAGAAGTTGTGTGGAATCGCTATTGGGCTCGTGCTAGCAAATCCGACCGAGTATCGACAACTCGTGGGGGCCCTGATGTTCTTAGTGAACTCCCATCCGGACGTATGTTTTGCAGTGAACACTTTGAGTCAATATATGGTTAATCCTCATCACATTCACTGGATTGGTGCCAAGAGTCTATTGAGATATCTTCGAGGCACAATCAACCATGGGCTGAGATACACTACCGGGATTTTGAGACTCCATGGATATACTGATGTTGATTGGGCTGGCAGTGTGGTGGATCGCAAGAGAACATCTAGATGTTGCTTCACTTTGGGTTCTGCTTCGATATCTTGGATGAGCAGGAAGCAAAAGTCGATGGCTTTGGGCACCGTTGAGGCCGAATACATTACAGCGAGTATGGCCTGTTGTGAAGCTGTTTGGTTGCAAAAGCTCTTCAGTGAGCTGTTTGGGCATGTGCTAGATACCACTGTTATCCTTTGTGATAACTAGAGTAGGATTCGTCTTTCTGAGAATCCCGTCTTCCACGATCGATCCAAGCATATTGATATCAGGTACCACTTTGTCCGAGATATGGTACAGTGAGAGGCTGTAAGGCTCGATCATATAGGAACTGATGAGTAGGTCGCAGATATTCTTACACAGCTCATAGGGAAGGTCAAGTTCCTAACCTTCCGTGAGAAGCTTGGAATCATGGAAAGACCTTTTTCTGAGGGTCCTGCTTGAGTTGGACTATGAGCTCTGGGAGCTCCAAGGGGCTTGGGGATAGCTTCTCGGAGATATAACCACACACGGGGCTAGGCTTGTCAAACCTTGTTGTGCTTCTGCCCCACCATTATGATATTCAGTTGGTTCACCTCTCTTTGATCTATGCCCCATACACATCCTACCCATGGAGTTTCAGACTCATGGGAAGTACCTCTCATTTGGCCAATGAGGTGGGAAATGTGGATAGAGACCAATAGCAAGACCGATGGACGCGTCAGAGATTGCCGTACTCTCTATGTATAGGATGGCACATGTCCAACACCTTGATCTAGGATCAAGTATGATGAGGTTCTTACCTCTAAACTGACTTCAGGTCAGTGTGTGACTCTATTTGAGTCTATTGAGATTTTATCCTCTAAATTGACTTCGGGTTAGTATGAGACCCTTTTTGAGTCCAAGAGAGGTTCTAACCTCTAAGCTGACTTCAGGTCAACTTAGTGTGATGTCTTTGTGACTCACCTTTTTGTTCTATCTAAGAAAGAGCCAACAAAGCAAGTTACGACAGGATGACGCATGATGTTTGGTAAAAGCACATGATGGTACTGATGGATGGCACTTGTAGAAAGATGCAGTTCCCCCTAGTTGAGAGGGAGTGTTAATTTTGGGCAACTAGGTCCAACTCCATGTTGCATTGCTCATATGACAATGGTCATATTTTTGTTGGATTCCTCTTTCGGAGAGGTGCACGATTGATCTAAAGATCATCTTAGTTGGATGAGCAGAACATTTATTTTAAATTTATTTTCCACATGTGCAAGGTCGGTCAGATTTGTAATGTAGGCTCACATGCCTAATAGATGTGTCACACATCCTCATTGATGGATATAAATTGGAGAGACTTGGAGGTCATTTTCTCATCAACTCATCACACATTCTCTCATTTTGATCTGGTTGGTTCGATAGCCTTTGAAGGCCTTTTTCCCCTCACACATGTGGAGTGAAGCTGTTGTTTTTTGCGGATTTGTTTAGGGCTTGTTGCTGCAGCGTTGACCGTGGTCAACCCTTGGTCGTTTGACGTCAAAATTCTGCCAAAATTCCGATATTAGGAGGTAGTATTGCTGGGCACTAAAAACGAGGAAATCCGAGTGTTTGACCGAAGCCCTAATCTGTTGTTGTTGTCTTGCGTTGACTTTGGGTTGACCAACGTTGACTTGTGATGAGCTGTCTTTGAGGGTTGTGGGTGTGACACATGGAAGGTTCGCTGATCTAGAAAGACTTTGTTGGCTGAAGCATCCTGTTGATTGTCGTAACACAACAATATCTCATATCTTTGTTGGACAAAAGGAATTGTAAATCTGATCTATATTTGGCTTGTCTTCTATTGATCTATTATTGTGTTCTGTCAACATTTTACTTTCATGTTTATGTGATTGGTATTTTGTTTCGGGCCTAAGAAAGATTGAAGTAAAAGTGCATCAAGCATAGAACACCATGGTTATCTAAATTTAACAATTCTTACATCTTTACAAATACCCTTTAACTTTTCTAGAGAAATTATTCACATTTTTTTAATTATGTTCTCTAAGGGAAGACAATGTCAACAAGCATTAAGGCCAAGCATTAGAAGACCACCATTACCACGATCTACTAAAAAATTATACATTTCTCGTGGCAAGAGGCCAAGCAATAGATAGAATATATTTACTAGTCTTTTCTAGTTTTTAGTAGTTTTTAACTTTTTATAAATGTTGAAACTTGACTCTTTCATATTTATTATGATATTTTTTATAAACAATATATGACAATTTAAGTTTAAAGTTTGAAACTTTGAAGTTGGCATGTATAAGTTTATAACTCATTATGAATTATGAATATGATGCTTCATGAAATTTGAAAGTTGTTTCATTTTTTAACATTTTATTTCATGTTAAATATTCTTTGTTGTAATGGTTACACTTAGCTTACAAGTAAAACTATGGTGATCAATGAATCAATGATGATAAATGTTATATATTTAAATTTTGAAAGCTTGAAACTTTAAGATTGATGAATCATGAGACTCAAGAGTCAATATGTTGTATGTTTCTAACTTGTGGACATGGTTGATGATGATTATAACTTCTAGATGATTGATGTTATATGGTTCAATGTATGTTTATTAAGTCTTATTCATCATTCTACATGCTTTTGTTGATATATATGCAACAAAATATATATATATATAAACGCTCCTGGACTGGGAACTTCTGAAAATGGTGCTCCCGCTCCCGCTTCCAAATAACCTTGGTTGAAATATTTCACATGACCCGTATCTGCATACTGAGTTCATAAAAAATGAATAAAATAGAAACAAGCAAGCATCTACCATCCTTTTTTAATATAACTGACCCTTAAATTCTAACAACTGATATGCATTGCTCTTGATTTTGGTAAGAAAAAAAGTTAATGCCTCTATGACAGTAATGCCCTGAGAACAAAGCAAACCCTGAACACACATCTTTGCAAAAGCACATAAAAATATGCTCCTAGATAAAATTACAAGATACAAATCCGAATAGTTGTACTTGGTGTAAATGAAAATGAAACTCATATGTGACATGGGGATTAATTTTAAGATATATATATTACAAATTAACTGTCCACCCCGGAAGACAGACTAAGGCTTACCAATGTTAACAACGTTGGAAAACCCAAGTAGACATAGAAAGAACAATTTCTATTGCTATCATAGTTCAGAACTTTCTTTCTCCATGGCAACAATGCAAGCAAGCCTTTCATAAACCTGTTACAATTTTAACAATTCCACTAATCACCCATGGTCAAGAACACATTACAATGAGCAGCATATTTTATTGTATTTGATTCTCGAATCTCACCTCAGAGAGATCGTGATTGGTGGTTTTGCTACCTTCATGAGAAATTGGAAAATGTTGAGAATTGCAAGGAGCCTGCTCAGTAGTGGCAACCTTTCCATGACAGGTAGGAATTATCCAAGCAAATTTCAGAGCAAAGTTTTTATCAAAATCAGATGTGCTAAATATACCCATAAATTCTGAAACAAGCAAAACATACCTGCATTATCGTTCTCTCTTTCTCATTTTTCATGTCAAGTTTGTTGTCACATCTTGCCGGGCCCAAATTTGATGTGTCATACCTATACCAAGCATTTAATCATATGAAACTCTTGAGTTGTCAACCTAGAAAATGGCATTCTTTCCCATGAAGCCCTAAATTCATAGGTTATAGCCAAAACCTGAAATACAAATGCATACATCATAACAAGCTTGTCCGCATTGATTATGATTGCTATTGTACAATGTACTGATGGTAGTAATCATAGTGCTGATCCGGAATTTTGTAGTGCATTTCAAGAACAGGAAGGTAATATAGGTGGTTTGTCAAAATATACATATTTCAAAATAAAACCATACAGAAAATGATGTATTTATGCTGAAAGTATAAACCAACCAAACAAAATACAAATTTCTTCTGCACCACAAGAAAGCATATTGCCTACCAATCACGAGGTATTCCAGCTTCTGTTCGTGCAGCATAGTTATAAGGACCTTTTAGCTCCACATTGAGCTCCTCTAACAGCTCTGTAACAAACATGTTATATGCAATGCTACACCATAATTATGGATGTCACAAAAGCAAGTTGATGAACAAAGGTAGATCAATGAAAGGGCATGCTTGAGGCATGGCATTGAAAAGATTATGAAGTCCACCTTCCATGTGTATCTATCAGGGTTTATATTTCCATACAGACCTGTAAATGTCTTGTCAGGCATGCGACCCATCTTTCCACATACTGTCAGAAACCAAGACACCCCCACTGCAACATGTGCAATTTCTTCTTCTGCAATGCGTTTTACAATGTTGGATGTCCTATTATCACCAAGGCCAACCAATTTTTGTACAAGCCTAGGTCCAGCATCAAGACCTCTGGCCTCCTAAGACAATTAATATAAAATCATTGGATACTCGAGGTTGACAATTTGCTTCAAGCAAAAAAATTGTTTGCTAACATGCTCAGATGACTGGAATATAATTATAAATATTGAGAGAAATAAAGGGTAGCTTGAAATAATCACAGTGAACATGAAAAATTTGAACTTGAACTTCATTCCATATGAAAGAACAAGATCATTTGACACATATGAATATAGCATTGACAGAAGATAAAAGCATCAGCATATACAAACAGCATCTACTTTTACCAGCATATATTTCCAAAATATAAAAGTGCAATTTAGAACTGCAAAACACTGATTGAACCGAAAGAGTAGCAATAAGGCAATTAAAAATTTGTCACTACACCTTTACTATTTCCTTACTTTACCTTAAAGTTCTGTTATCTGCTATGAATTAGTGAAACATCATTCACACTAATGCATTCTGCAACAATCACAACTATTTTCTGCAGTGTTTTGATAGGAGCCATGAAGTATCTACCACATTTAATAAAGTTCTGAATAATCATTTTTTCAAACCAGGTGGGAGAAGAATATTTCTTATAGTAGAAAATTTAGGGAAGCCTGCAATATCATCACAATCAAATTGCAGTATCATTCGACACCATCATTCTATTATTATATAATAATAAGAATATTGGCTCCATATATTTTCTGAAGGCCATGTTGTCTCCAAGTTGTGAATCCCAAGAGTCAACCTCGTTGAGTTATAAATTTTACTTGGTCCCTCAAATTCATGTTTGAGGGGGGAAGTTATGTAAACCCAACTTATCGTGCATTTAGGCCACATTAGTGGTTGATTGGGTGGGCTTTTGGTCACATGGTTGACTGTTTATGGGCAACCAACAAAAGAACTTGAACAATTATACTGGAGGCCTTAGTCTGATTTGTAATATCAATTGAAAAAACTCACTTATGGATTGAGCTTCTCATTGGATAATGGTTCTTCCTCTAACGGCTTTTCACTATAAAATTCATGGTCTTGTGATGATGTGCATTGGGATATTTAATTCTCTTTGCTAGTTAGCATGGGCTTATTGAATGAGTTATAGTGAAATCATGCTTCATGATAAAATGATCAAACTTTCTCACATGACTGAATTTTTAGTACCAATTTTTGCACTGTTCTTGTGAAAAATTATGGCAGGTTACAGGTTTGCATTTTTCTCGTACAGCCGAACATCTGCAGAAATATCACTGTTATATTGGTCAAACGTTTTTCATGCAGAATTCATTTATGGTATCATTTTTTTTGTTGAATTCGGATTTTCGAGATCTACTAATCTGTGGCAGTGATTAAAGAATATTTATTTTGCTATAATAGGAAAAGAAAAAAGAATACTTACATAGTTTGATATCCTTCCAGTGATACCCAGTTCAGTGCTGATAGATTCTACTGGAAGTTGTCATTGTTGTTGTAGGAGGATCCTACTACTTCATTGTTGCCATCTTTGCCCAAGTGGCCTATTGCTACTCTTACCGATGCCGCTCTTTCTTGCTCCCCGTCATGAGATCTTATCATAGTGGACCTCCTCTACCTAACATATGAGTTTGCACTTCCAAAGTTCCAAACACCCTTTTCAGCACAATCAATACCAATATCCATCATGGAGGCTTTCTTCATCAGCAGTATAGCTTTTGATGACACCAACTCAGCTGTGATATTCCCACTTAGCATTATTGCTAAGTGAAATATCAATTTTGGCAAATTTTGTCTTAATTCATGTTTGCACTTAGGGAATGTCGGTTTAGAGGTCCCACATGTATTTTTTACTTTAAGCAAGCCCGAACATTAGAGTTGGAGGGAAATATGGCAGCCTCAGTGGAGCATTGGGGCCACCCATGGAGAATTACAGCCCACATGAGGAAGTACGCTCTCATTGGAGCGAAGTTGGTGGGGGAAAGTCGAGCTGGGTCCACATGGGCATTTTGGAGGCTCTTTGACAAAAACAGCAAGAGACACTCATTTGGCTCATTCATGATCATTTTGCAAAATTGTCTTTGACATAGCATGCTTGCGCTGAAGCCAAGTCTGCAAGTGTTGTTCAGCACACGAGAGCAGAAACCTCAACCTTTGCTTCGGTGGACTTCAAGTGCCCGACCAAGGAGGGAGTCCTACCAATTCCATTTCGTACCAGTAGCAGGGAACTCGAGTTTGTGGAGGGGTTCAACAATAGCAGCGCAGTGGCTGCATAGTCCTTGGAGGAACCACACTCGGTTGTTGAGGAGAGAAGGGAGTTTGGACCTGAAACTTGAGGAGGAGTCCAGGGAAGTGTTTTGAGGAAGATTGCAGTCATTTTTCAATTTTGGGACTCTTTGTAGCAAGATTGACAGGGGGGTGAAATTACCTAGCAATAGAGCAATTGAGGGAAAAGAGGGTCGAATTTCCAAGGTCAACCATTGGCCAATTCGTTCGTGGGTTATTCGGGGTATTTGGTGGAGAGGCGAAATTGATTTGGCAGAATTTTCAGGGCATATTTGAGGGGTCAAACAGGGATCCTAACTCAGCCAGCAGCTAGAGGAGCTAGGGTAAATTCGGCTGAAATTTCGGGGTCAACATTTGGCCAATCCCTATCTGGGTTTTGGTGGGTTATTGGAGAAGACACTGAGGTTAATTTCTCGGAATTTTCTGAGCACTGGAAGAGGGTGAAATCAACCATTCTTTACAACCAGCGGTTCAATTTCTGGGTGATCAACGTAGAGTCATAGGGGGGGGCAGTTACGTAGCAGTTGGGGCACTTGAATTCATCACTTGGGCTTTGCTAGCTTGCCTTGGGCAAGCCCAGGTGCACACTTTCCAAATACCAGATTGTAACCCCATGATTTTATAATAAAATGGCCAAGAGCAACGCAATTTTTGGCTCTAATTGGGTGTCTGATTTGTGTGCAAATTTTATGTGTATTTTTTCTATGTTTGCTTTGTGTAACATTATATATTTCCGTTAGGAATATTACAGTGGTATTAGAGCATGATTTTGGCTAGCTGTGGGTCTAAATCACGCAAATGCTCAATTGTTATTGTGGACTGGAATTCCGGAGGCTAAAACACTAGTCCCACATTATTCTCCAGATTGAACTTGTGCAAAAAAAAAGTCTCAGTAGGAGAAATTTGAAAATGTTACTACGAGCATCGAGACACTGGTGGGGCAACTCGAAGGGTGGTTGTCAGCAAGGGCAGCAAGAAGAAATAGTAGTTGTCAACCTATAGGTGAAGAAAATAAGAGCATGATTGTTGAACAAAATGGTAGTATTAATACTACAGAGACGAAGATGGGAGGCAGAGGTAGTGACGAGACGAGAGAGAACATTCCCATGGATGAGGGAGTTCATCTAGATACGTTCCAGTCGGTTGAGCATGAGGCTAATGGCACATAGGAGGAGCACAAGGATACACCTAGTGTGACGCAGGAGTCGCCCCTGTTGGAGTTTCCTTTGGTATCCCCAGTAGACAGATTGGTGGAGATAGTTGAGCACACATCCGTTGTTGAGGTATCCATTGATGAGGCATCCAGGTCTATGACATAGCTTCAGGATGACAACCACCTACAACTGACTGATGAGCATGTCTTGCATGTTGGGTTGTCTATGGAGGAGCAGTTGGAGGCTCATGTTGAGCCCGTGATGGAGGAGGATGTGCAACCATCCTTTGGGCTAACCATTGATGAGAGGCAACCTAGAGACCACACGTTGGGATTTCAGCACAGTTCGGTTCAGAGGAAAACTGACAAGGTCTACAATGTTATTAGCCCACCCCTATACATTGGATTGAGAGAGGCAGGGTTGTCTAGACATACCAGAGGGGATCACCAGGTTAGCAAGACTGAGCGACATGAGTTGAGTATGCCACCACATCAGCTTGGAGGGCTGGTTCCTTCCACAAGAGATTATACATTCAATCCCTCCTTTGGGATTGGATGACAAGAAGCACTGAGTTGCTATCCGATGGAGCGGGTTAGGTGTTGGGATGTATCTATGGCCATAGTTCGGCAGGGGTTATGGGTTATCGAAGGGGCTCAAGGGCCAAACTATCTTTGGGACCCAGGGGGGATTCCCCATCACATCATGGAGTCAGTCGGCGATGGTAGTAGTTGTGCACTAGATTCGGGGATTGAGGGCATACACACCCGCATTTTTCTATTAGAGTTCCGAGTAGCACTAGTGGCTAGCTAGATTGACGGGGGAGTAGGTGGACTCCGTGAGTTGCCCTGGCATGTGGATCGGGCGTGGAGTTGCAGGATGATCATCATACTCTTGCGGGGCTGATCGGAGGAGGTGGCATCAATTGGCCACCAGACAGAACATTGTACAAGGATGAGCCTTTCCTACAGACATGTGGGGTGCAGTGGACACCAAGAAGCGACACCTTAGTGACACCGCCACTAGCACATAGGAAGGTTTTCCTGTTAGACCTTTCTAAGAGGATTAGGAGGGGAGGCCCACCCATTCGAGGTTATGGAGGTGTGGTAGTAGAGATGGCGACCTTGATAGGATGCAGGTTGATGCACACTGAATCAACCTCATGCCATGGCATTTTGTGGTGTATAGAGATATGCAGCGATGAGCGCCTCTTGAGTATATCCATAGGGACTTGCATACAATCACAGGGGAGCGAGTTGTTGTCCCTTGATGATCCCATCACGAGCAGTAGGGCACGAGAGACTTATCTGAGGCAGATGGGTGTGACCCAGAGTATCATGGACAAGAGAGGAGTTTTCCTATTGGGGCAGACAAACTATGCACGTGTTGGATGTGGAGGCGTAGGGATGACATGGTATATTGCAGAGGTAGCATATGCTTTGCCCCCGAGTCCCCCCTTGAGGGCACGGTTATGGCGGATCTACGTGACACACCTTCGGTAGGGCATTCCAAAGCATTGCAGAGGCAAGTGGTTCAGGGGGATGATAGACCTGTACTACAAGAGGGCACGTAGGCTTATGGTAGTTTTTGGGCACACCATCTGGAGATGGGATGATAGGGTTCATCGTGTGACCAGGTAGGAGCAGGACCATGGGGTATGCATCAGATTGTCCCTTGATATATGGAGCCTATACCCGCAGGGATCAGAGGTGAGGCGCGGATGGGTCGTAGTCGTTGTCAGAGTTATGTCCCCGCAAACTGGGGAGCCAAGGTTTCAGTTGACGAGTGGATCACTCCACTTCGAGATGAGCAGGACCCTGACAGAGAGAGATCTAGCCCACTCTTGGGTCAACACATGGGAGATCATTGAGGCTTTCTCCACATGGCGAGGAGAGTATTCCCTGTTGTTGCTTAGGATCAAGGCTAGCCATGGGGTGGGAGACTTGAGCAGTGTTGAGTTGTCCCCTCATGTTGGGCATAGCTCTGGTCATTGCCAGTATGGTGGTCAAGAGATATAGGAGGGGAGGACCCAATATGTGTTGAAGAATCAATGTAGTTATGTATTAGGGTTTGATTCTTCGATCTTGAAAATTACTTGTGATTATGTTGGCTTCTTTATCTTACTTATTATATTATATTTCATTAAGCAATTACTATATTATCATATGAAGATCAAAACAAGAGACACAAGATATAGGCACTATCCCAGGGCAAAACCCCCTCGAGGGGAAAACCCAGTCAAGATAATTCTTCCTTTCAATAGTATTCTTTAAGACTCTTCACCCTAGACATGAGCCAAACTTTCCCTCCACACCAAGTCACCTTCCAGAATTTCGAACTAGCAGCAACAACATCCAGTTACCCAACAACTTCGCAGATTTGCAACAACAACAACGACAACAGCTTCCAAACTTCAAAGACTTCGATCTCCCAAGAGAGACCACGAAATAGAGAGATTCCTTCACCAAAATTTTGATTTTCTCTTTCTCCTTCAGATAGAACCAACTCGCACTTATTTTTCCTCCTTTTCCAACTTCGCACTTTTTCCCTTGATGCCGAGAGTTGTAGTGAAGTGGTGGTCAAATGAATTTGACTTCCTTGTATATACAACCTTTTGTTGAGTTTGAATTCCTTCCCTTGAGGCCGACTTAATCTCTTTAAGGCCGACTTGGTGTGGAGGGCTACTAAACCAATTTTGACTAAAAAACAAACCTAATTACAAGATTCAAAAGCCCAAGAAGGGTCAATATAAATCTGTAATGACTAACCTAGGAGTCCACAATTGGGACTTTATACTAAACATGACCCAAGCATGAAACCCATGCTTTAATAAGTCATTAATAAATAAAAAATGATAATAATTTTTTTTTTCTTCAATTCTTTTGATTATTACAATAAATAAAAGTTATGAAGACTGAACCTAGTTACAATCTTCAACACTCCCTCTTAACTAGGGAGGTATTCATAACATACAACGGGAAGATCTCAAACTGTATGAAACTATGAAGAATTTTAGGCACCGTAATGCCATGGACTAGATTATTGACCAGGGCAATCTATCCATTTGGTCACTCGTCGCTTTAGGTACCACAATGCCATGGACTAGATTCCTGACCAAGTCAATCTATCCAGGTGGAACTAAGATGGACTAAAGCTTTCAACCTCTATAGGTACCATCAGACTTACTAACTATCAACCTAGGGAACTAGCTGCACATCCACCCGATGTCATCCTCCCATCCAGGCAATGCTTCACTCACAAAGCCACAACATTTTCAGGCAATGATTCACTCACAAAGCCCCAGGAAATGCTTCATTTGCAAAGCCTCAACACAACATTTTTCAGGAAATGCTTAACTCACAAAGCCCCAGGTAATGCTTCACTCGCAAAGCCTCAACATATCTCTTCCAAATGATCAATATTAATACAATTTGCAATATTTACCAGACCAAACTTGTGTAATATCCCAAATTGGGAATAGACAGTAATATTAAGCACAATAGGCTAAAAACTACAGTAAAAAAAATACATCATTAAAACACATGAACATGAGCCAAAAACAACTATTGAGCCATTTTATTAATTTGCTTGGAATGAGTACAGTATTGGTGCTGAAAGGCTTGCACTTGGGCCTGATCAAGGCAGGCTGAAGAACAACTCAAACACAAGCTGAATCTCCCCCTAGAAATGGCTTTGCGTGACCCTGTCTTTGCGCTGCCTAGCCCAGAAATGTTGCTGCTGGATGACTTCGAATTGTTGGATAGGCTACTTCCCTTGCTCAGAAAATTCCGGGAAATGGACACCGGACTCTACTCATCAAACCCACAAAAACCTGGAAATGGTTTGCTAAAAGCTTGACCCCGGAAATTGGCCCTCTTGGGCTTGGCTCAATAAACTGCTAGGTAAATCGAACCGCTGGATGGAACTGCTGGAAAATGCCTCTGGAATGCTGCAATAATCCCTGGTAGCAAGTGACTAGTCTATCCTCCAAATTTCCTACTATGAATTCCCTACTTTCCAATCTCCCAGAATCAACTCCTCTCTGCACTGCGTCCTCCATTGCGCAACCTCCTCCTCCTCTGCACAGTCCAGAAATGACTACGCTTCCTCCTGATGCTGCTGATGGAAATTCTCCTCACAAGGTGTGGAACTCCTCTCCTGAGCGGGCACTCGAAGTCCCCCAAGGCAGAGGTTGAGATCTTTGCTTGAAAATCTCGTGTTAAACAACACTGCAGACTTGGCTCCCCAGCTCAAGTGTGCTCTGTCAAAATGACAAGAAGAAAATAGTTGAATGAATGAAGAATGAGAGCTCTCTCCTTCCTTTTGTCAATTGAGGCTCAACGTATTCCTCGAGCCCCACCTGGCCTGTGTTGCCTCTCCTTGAGCCACTCACACGCTGCCTCTCTCCAACCACTCCTGCACTGCCTCCTTCATGCCCCCTTCACGCTGCCACCTAAGGACAACTCGACCCCACCACTAGAGCCACAATTTTTCCCTTAGGAACTTTAGAAAGTGGTTTTATTTTGGCAAAATGCCATTTGTGGGTCCCCTACCCACTTTATTCTTGTTCAACATTAGGAAAGGAAAAAATTAATCAAAATTAATATTCCAATTAGCCTAACTGCTAATTTGGAATATTACAGTCCTCCCCGCCAAAACACTGCTTGTCCTCAAGCAACTGCAAAGATGGGTGTTGAAGAATTTGTTCCCCCTCCCAAGTGGCATCCTCATCTGCAAGGTTCCTCCATCTAATCAAATATTCCTTCACCACCCTGCCCCTCAAGTGGCTTTCTTTGGTGTCTAGAAGGCCTCTGGCTGAAGCACCAAATGCCCCTCATCATCTGTAGGAGGGAGCACTGTAGCTATTGTCACCAGTTGTCTTAAAGCCTTCTCTAGGAAGGATACATGGAAGATGTTATGGATCTTGCTCCCCTGTGGAAACTCCAGCTCATATGCTACCTCCCCAACACGTCGGACAACTCTGTAAGGTCCATAGAAGCGAGGCTTGAGCTTCTCAGCCCCCTTCTGCTTTAGCGTGGACTGCCTGTATGGATGAAGTCAGAGGTACACTAAGTCCCCTACCTCGAACTGCCTCTCCATGTGGCCCTGGTTTGCATACATCTTCTGTTGGTTCTGCATTGTCCTCAAGCTGTCCTTGAGAGCCCTGAGGATATCCTAACTCTCTTGGATCCAATATTTGGCCCTTGGGGCCTTGCTAACTCTAAACATGGCATCATCAAACGTTAGTGTATCATAACCATACAAAGCACGAAAAGGAGACATACCAATAGACATGTGGAAAGTGGTGTTGTAGCAATATTCCCCCAAGTGCAGCCATCGCAGCCAAGCCTTCTGTTGCCCTGTGACGTAGTTCCGCAAGTAGCCTTCTAACCAGTTGTTCACTATCTCTGTCTGTCCATCAGTCTGTGGATGGTAGCTTGCGCTCGGTGTGAGCTCTATGCCCACCAATCGAAACAGCTCCTGCCAAAACCCCCCCATAAACCTGTTGTCTCAGTCACTGACTATAGTCCTGGGAAGACCATGCAACCTGAAAATGTCTCTGAAGATCAACTTAACCACCTTTGAAGTCGTGTACCGAGCTAAAATGGCAAAAAAATGTGCATACTTCATCAGTCTGTCGACCAAAATGAAGATACAGTCCTTGCCTTGCACCATGGGCAACCCAGTGATAAAATCCATCAATATGCTCTCCCACTTCCCCTCCGAAATGGAAAGCGGCTGCAACAGTCCTATTAGATGGGTCAACTCCTCCTTGTTCCTCTGACAAATTTCGCACTCCCGGACATGTCGGAGGACATCCTCCTTGAGGCCCTTCCAGGAGAACCTCTCTGATGGCCCGGTAGGTTTTGGTGAACCCCTGATGCCCTGATATTGGGGAGTCATGCGTTGCGTGTAGGATCTTCTCCCTCAACTGGGAGTTGGCTGCCAAAAAGATACGGTCCCAATAATAAATGACCTCATCCATCACCCGGTACCAGTCACCCGTCGCCTGTCCATCCATCATCTCGCATGCAAACCGGTCCTTTGAATACTCCACCAGTAACTGCGCCTTTCAATCTGTGTCTATACTCTTAAGGGAGAGGGACGCTGGCCTTCGAGATAAGGCATCGACCACCACATTATTCTTCCCTTTGACATACTCGATGTCAAAGTCTTAGGCATGAATCTTACTAACCCACTTATGTTGTCTTTCCTGCAACTGCCTCTGCTCTAGGAAATACCGGAGGCTGTTATGATCTGTCTTAACCTTGAACCAGTTCCCCACCAAGTACTACCTGAACTTGACCAGTGCATGCATGATGGCCAACATCTCTTTGTCATATATGGGGTAGTACCTCTCATGAGATAAGAGCTTGCGACTCTCGAAAGCAATGGGGTATCCATCCTGCAACAACACTGCCCCTACTCCTTTCCCCGATGCATCGCACTCCAAGACGAATGGCTTGGTGAAATCAGGGAGTGAAAGTACTAGGAAACTACTCGTCACCTGCTTGAGGCGGTCAAAAGCCTCCTGCGCTGTGGGGGTCCAAGTGAATGCTCCTTTCCAGGTCAAATCCGTGAGGGGCGCAGCTAGCTGAGTGAAGCCCTTCATGAATTTTCGGTAATAGGTGCAGATGCCCACAAATTCCCTCATCTCGGTGACATTCTTAGGCTCTAGCCAATCTCTGATGACCCTGATCTTCTCCTCGTGCACTCTTACACCGTCCTCTCCTATCATGTGGCCCAAGTATAGCATCCCTGTCAGTCCAAATTCACACTTGGACAGCTTGGCATAAAACTTCTGCTCCTCCAAAATACACAACACTGTCTCCACATACTGCAGATGCTCCTCCCATGTTCGGTTGTAGATCAAGATGTCATCGAAGAAGACTAGCACGAACTTCCTCAACTCACCACGGAAAATGTGGTTCATACAAGACTGGAATGTGGCTGGAGCATTGGTTAGCCCAAAGGGCATCACCAACAACTCAAAGTGCCCATAATGACACCGGAACGTTGTCTTGGGGACATCCTTGTCCCTCACTCGAATCTGGTGGTACCCTGATCTCAAATCTATTTTGGAAAAGAACTTGGCCCCCCTTAACTCATCCATCAACTCATCTAAATGGGGTAACGGTTCTTCATTGTCTTCTTGTTCAAGGCCCTACTATCGATACACATTCTCAGCGTACCGTCCTTCTTCACCATAACAACTGATGAAGCAAAGGGGCTTGAACTGGGTCGAATATGCCCCAAGGCCAAACGCTGATGTATGGCCTTCTCAATCATATCTCGGTAGGCCTTGGGGTGCCTATATGGAGTAGAGATCATGGTCTGAATCGCGGGCTCCAGCTCAATGGTGTGCTCAGATCCTCGACCAGGTGGCTGCCCTGGTGGAATATCCTCGAAGATTGTGGAGTATCGGTCGAGAACGACCTGTAAATATGGATGAGTGGGTTTAGCTGTACCACCTGCCTCCGAAATCCTCAACTCAACTGCCCACTCTATATCTCCCCGTCTGAAATCTGCCTCCATCCTATGCGCAAAGACTGTCTGAGGTGGATAAAAATGCATGCCCCTAAGCATCACCGGTTTCCCATTCTTGTCTAGGAACTCCATCTCCAACTTCAGCCAATTTGAAGTGACCCTACCAAGGGTGTAGAGCCATTGGACCCCCAACACTATATTGGTGTCCGAAATGTCAACCACAAAGAAATAATCTGTCACTGAGTAGGTCCCCATGGTCACTGCCAAGGCTAGAACATAATGCATGCACTGCATGGTCCTAGTTCCGGATACTAGCACAAAAAATCCCTCAAACCCATCTGTCTGGATGCCCCTTCTATGCACCATCTAGGCATCTATGAAGTTGTGCATGGCTCCACTGTCCATAAGCACAGAGACACGTTGTCCCTGAACTGTCTCCCTTATCCGCAGCGTAAAATATTTGGGTACCCCACGCAAAGATGCAAGGACCCCTCTGGTCGGTGCAAAAGTTGATCCTCTTGTTGCTAGTGGGGGTGGAGGTGGAGGTCCTTCACCCTGAGATATTGCGTTGTCTTCAACTCCCATCTCAAAGAGTGTCTCCGCTTCTCCCTCGTTATCTGAGAAGACCTCGATGTAGTGTGCCTTCCCTCCTACACACCTGTGACCAGGAGCCCATGGCTCTTGGCACATGAAGCAAAGATTCTTCCTCTTCAAATTTCTCCTAGTGTCATCATCTAGTGATCCCTGTCCCTGGTTCCCTCTCGGGGGTGGAGCTCTTGCATCTCTTCCTCTCTCTTGGAAGGCGAGCACGACGGGCATGGGAGGGGAGGCAGCCTCGGTAATGCATGCATCTTTGGAGCGTAGTGGGTTGGGTTGACCTCACCAGCCCGTAATGGCTACGCCAACCCATGTTATGAACATAAAGATCTCCTAGATTCGGAATGGGTCGAACCATCACTATGATCTCAAGAACTCAAAAATATATACCTACGGACTCCCTCTTTGCTTGAATTGCTTGAGTTTGATGGGTTATATGGGTTCTCCTGATACTCTTCCTACTCTTCGGGATCCTTCTTGTTGAATCTCTCTAGCACTCTCCTCGTGAAGTCATCATACGCTGTCACCCCTGCATGACCCAGCATAGTCAGCCCATGAAACCAGCAATCGTGGGCTTCTCCCTCCAGGTGAAGTGTAGCCACCTTGAAGGCCTCTATCTCTATCATCTGGTTCAGCTGGAAATAGACATCCAGCTACTCAACCCAAGCCTTGGCTGAGCTCTTTGCAGATCCATCGAAGGTTGGAAGGAATAACCTTCCCACAGTGTGTTGAAGATCATTGTTCTAAGCGTAGCCTCCTCCACTCTGGCCCTTGGGATTGTTGCTGGTTTTCAGCTGGCAAAAATATCTAAAAGTGATGGCTCTCCCAAAATCCGGACTGGAAAGGTCCTGAACTGACTTCAGCAGAAGGTGAGCAAACTCCTCTTCCTTGCTCCTTTCCCCTTCTACGTCCCCCATATTCTCTCCTGCTACCACTGGAACGTTGTCTACCAGATCAGGGGTGATTTCAAGCTTTCTCTCCATGCTCCTGTACCTCCATCTTTGGTAAATTACGTTTTGTTTATCTTCTGGTGTCATAGATTGCGCTGCTCCATAGGCTGAGCCAAGTCTATGAG
The DNA here is from genome assembly GCA_034641835.2 of Pinus albicaulis. Lineage (NCBI taxonomy): Eukaryota > Viridiplantae > Streptophyta > Pinopsida > Pinales > Pinaceae > Pinus > Pinus albicaulis. The sequence continues at coordinate 145,217,407 of CM076572.1, read as the reverse complement.
CTCTGATACCACTATAATATCCCAAATTGGGTATAGACAGTAATATTAAGCACAATAGACTAGAAACTACAACAAAGAAAATACATCATTAAAACAGATGAGAACGAGGGCCAAAAAGCATAGAGAAACAACGAGCCATTTTATTAATTTGCTTGAATGAGTACATCAGTGGTCTTTAGAAGCACACCTGAGCCTGCTCAAAGCGGTGTTTGTGTAGAAATTTATTAATACTGATAGTATTACCAGATTCTCCTGATCTAACATATTAATCTTATGTTAAATACATAATCCTTCCACCTAATTCTTTGCGGAAATTAAATCTCCAATTACAAATCACATGAAGAAAATCAATCGCACATAAACACAATTGTTTAACAGGAAAGCTTAAAGCTAAAAACCCCAACTATCATATATTATGTATATCAATGGATCATGTAATAATCTCATACAAAGCTTAGTACATCAAGCTCTTAGTACAATCAACAATCATTACACACTGTCATGCAGAAATTTGCATATCTATGCACCAATTTCTTGCCTCCTGACAGCCTGCCGCCACTGAGCAATCCCTGTTGAAGAAGACCTCTGAATGAATTCGAATTGGCCTTGCCTTGACTACACAATCCTCATTGGCATCTCCAATGTGTTTCAAATGCATTGAATGCATCACTATAGTCACAACAGATAGTCCATCTCACCCTTTCACCTATCTCTCCACTGGGTCTCCACTGGAACTGACATGCAAGTAGTTAACTGGTGTATTTGTTTAGTTGCAAGTGAGTCTCTAGATATGAATTAATTAAATAATTAATTCACTAAGCTCTCACTAGTGTATCTTCAATTAGAACTAGATACAACTAGCACAACTGAGTTTAACTCACTTAACTGAGTTAAACTGAATAACAACTCCCATAACTACTCTTCCAACTCTGTCACAACTTTGCCACTTCAGTTCTAACTGAGTCCTCCATGCATGAGTCACCAACCACCCTAGGAATTGCGTAGTTCCTTCAGCCCACTGATTTGCCAAATCTGTTCACTGAAATAAAGTGCTCCAAGAGAATAAGTTGATATTTATTGTTGGATTATTATTAAGGGCTAATAATAATCGACATGCATCTAATTTTAGATTGACGATCTATAAATAGACTTCGCCCAATATTCTAAAAATACAATCATCTATTTTTCACATTTGACCAACCATCTACAAATAGCATCCTGCAACTTATAGAATATGCTCACCATGTCTAAAAATAGACACACACCTAAAAATAGCCTACGGGCCCCACTTAGTGAAGGTGCTTAATTTTCACTAAGCTCATCATCTTGTTGAATCTCAACACTCCCTCTCAACAAGATAGGGATTATCCTTCACCCCGATCTTACCTCTATGGTATTTGAATTTGCTCCTGCTGAGCACCTTCGTCAGAATATCTGCATCCTGATCTTCCATAGGAATGTACTGAAGCAACATGATCTTTCGCTGCACACAATCTCTGATATGATGATACCGAATATCTATATGTTTAGATCTATCATGAAACACAGGATTAATCAAGAGTTTAATGCAACTCTAATTATCACAATGTATCACTGTAGGATCTAAATGAGAACCGAACAAACCGACTAGGATCTTCCTCATCCAGATAGCCTCACATGCAGCATGACTTGCTGCCATGTATTCTGCTTCCGCTGAACTGAGTGTCACGGATCTTTGTTTCTTTTTGTACCAAAAAAATGTTGTAGATCCGATACTGAAAACCCCTCCTGATGTGCTCTTTCTGTCCGTTGGGCTGCCTACCCAATTTGCATCCGTGAAGCCATGCAACTTCACTTCATCCGTCTATTTGTACCATAAGTCATACTCAGATGTGCCCCTGAGATACCTCAGGACATGCTTGCCTGCCTTCCAAAAGAGCTTGGTAGGCTTAACCATCGCTTGAATAAGTTGGTTCACCACATAGCATATGCTTGGTCTTGTATTAACTAAATACATGAGCAAACCCACCAATTGTCGATAAACAGTGGCATCCACTACCTTTGCCGATGTAGCATCCTCTTTCCTCCAATTTCCTGGAAGAGGAGTATCCATGGGCTTGCAGTCTTCCATGTGAAACTTACCAAGTATCTCTTGAGCATACTTGCCTTGAGACACAAACAGTTCACCTTCTCGCTGCCATATTCCCAATCCAAGGAAATAATGAAGGAGGCCCAAATCCTTCATCTCAAACTCCTTTGCAAGATCTTCCTTGCATGAGTGTATCCACTGCTCATCACCCGTTAGTATTAAATCATCAACATAAAGAACAATGATTAAAAGCTTACCCTCCACCACAATTTGGTACAAGTTTGCATCCACCTCACTCTTGGTGAAGCCAAGTCCAATGAAATAGCTGTCGATCCGTGTGTACCAAGCACGGGGTGCTTGCTTCAACCCATACAACGCTCTTTTGAGTCTGCACACATGTGACTCGCTGTTGAAGATCTCAAATCCTTCAGGCTGTTCAATGTACACTTCTTCCTCAATGATCCCATTAAGGAACGCAGTCTTCACATCCATCTAATGAATGTGCTAACCCATCTGTGCTGAGAGAGCAAGGATGGTCCTTATGGAAGAATACCGTGCGACAAGTGAAAAGGTTTCTTCATAATCAATCCCTTCGATCTGTGAGAAGCCCCGGGCAACAAATCTTGCCTTATACTTCTCGACGCTCCCATCAGTAGCTTGCTTTACCTTGTAGATCCACTTGAACCTACCACTGATTTACCAACCGGCCTTGGAACAATCTCTCAAGCATTGTTTCTGACAATGGAGTCATACTCCTCCACCATGGCATCTACCCATGTGGGCTCCTGCTGCTTCTTCAAAAGAAGATGGCTCTGTCACGATACACTTGCTCATAAGAGCCATGTATCCAGTAAATTGGTCAGGTGACTATCTCTGTCTGCGTTGTGATGTAGGGACTCCAACATTCTGTGCCGCATCAAGCTTCAATCTCTCAGCTTCTGTGGTACGCCTTCTACCTGTTTTGATGTTTGGCTCTGTGTGAGTGGACTCCTCCACTCCATGATCCTCCTCCTGTGGCTGATCCACATCTTGAGGCTCATCTTTGGGAACAAGAAGTTCCTCCTCTGCATGCAAGTGTAGCTCCCTCTCAAGCGACAACTTCATGGCTTTCACCTCAATGAATTTTATATCCCGTCGCATAACAGCCATCCGACTGTTTGGAAAATACACACGATAGTTATGAGGTGTTTCTGTGTACCCCAAAAATATCCCAACTTCTGCAGTCGGCTCCAGCTTCTTCCTGGCATCCTTCGTCACATGAATGTAAACAGGTGAGCCAAAAATCTTCAAATGAGAAATATCAGGCTTCTTACCAATAAAAGCTTCTTTAGGTGTACTCATGCCAAGTACTCTATGAGGACAACGGTTTTGCACATAAACCGCAGTGTTGCATGCTTCCGCCCACAAGTGCATCGGTAGGCCCTGGTCATGTAGCATAGCTCATGCAGCACCCACGATCGTTCTGTTCTTCCTCTTCGCAACCCCATTCTGCTGTGGGTTATGAGGCGCTATGAGTTCTTTTCGAATTCCTTCTTTGCTACAGAAGTCTTTGAATTCGTTCGAGATATATTCACCACCATTATCGCTCCGCAGAGCCTTCACTTGCTTCCCCGACTCCTTCTCCACCAGTGCTTTAAACTCACAGAACTTTGAGAATGTTTTGCTCTTCTTCTGCATGAAGAAGATCCAGCATCTACGAGAATAGTCATCAACAAATATAACATAATACTTGTGTTTTTCTGTTGAAGCAATCAAGACAGGTCCACACACGTCTGTGTGAATTCTCTCCAGGATCACCGAAGCACGGTTCTCCTTCTCATGAAAGGTGGTCTTCATAAACTTACCCATAGTACACCCCTTGCACTGATCTGACTGCACAAGAGTACCCTTGGGAAGTCCAGTAGAAATCTGCTGCAAAATATTCAAGGCGCCATGGTGAAGATGGCCCAATCTCCTGTGCCATAAATAGCCCTCATCCCAGCTCACCACTTCTTTTGCTTTTCCCATCATTGCAGCGCAACCATCTACCTCCAGCTTGTAGAGATTCTTAACTCGAATCCCTATCCTCTTGGTTTGACCTATTGTTTTATGTCGCAGGAAAGATTTTCCCTCGCTGAAAACAACGTCATAACCTCTGTCCTCCAACATAGCGACCGAGACCAAGTTCTTCTTCAGACCTGGAACATGCATAACATCTTTCAACAGAAATGGTTTACCTGACTCCCTCTCAAAGGTAATGGTCCTAATGCCAGTCGCACTGTATCTACCATCGTCGCCCATCTCTCTATGCATTTGGAGATCCTTCTCCTCCAAGTCACTAAACAACTCCTTGTCTCCCGTTATATGGAAGGAAGCACCACTATCAAGATACCACATCGATCCCATTGCGCTTGAAACCAAGCATGCGATCAAAGAGAAATCAAGTTCAAATTGCGAGGCTAAGGCCTCACCCGCTGCAGCTCCAGCAGCCTTCTTCTTCTTTTTCTGTGGGCAGTTAGTGGCGAGATATCCATGTTCGTGACAGTGAAAACACTTCACTTTGGACAAATCCAGCTTCTTGCCTTTAGCCTTGGATTTTGGATGGGATTTCTTCCCCTTCCCTTTCCTTGCTTTGGCAGCCAAAGCAAAATTCTCTTCATCATCATTCTTCGATGATGAGCCATCCCTGGTATTCCGCCTTATCTCCTCCTGCACAAGATCCAACAAAAGTCGCTCCCAATCCGGCAGTTTCTCCCGTCCATTGACAGAGTCTTTGCAGCGGTGCCAACTCTTTGAAAGCCCAAGGAGAGCCAAGCTCACCAAGTCATCATCCGCAACTGTAATTCCCACACTCCCTAGCTCATCCCTACATTGGACAAACTTCGTGAGATATTTTGGAATACTGTTGCCCTTCTCCATTTTGATTTTTCTGAGCTTATCTTTCAGCGCCAACTTCCTATGGTTGCTGCTGCTTTGGAAAAGATCTGTCAAAGCCTTTCACATTGCAAATGGAGTGACTTTCCCGTGAAGGCTTGACACAATATGGTCTTTCACACCTTCCAACAGAATTCTTCTTGTCTTCGCTACCTTCTTTTGCCATGCGTCAAGTAATGCAGCATCACTAGAAGTAAGCTTAGGAACATTGCTATCGATGAACTCCTTCAGTCCATTATCTTCAAGCACCGCCTCCATCCTATCCTTCCAGGCTATGTAGTTCGAGCTACCCTCAAGGGCATACTCCAACCACAACCCATTGAAAGCCATTTCAATGAATACTGAACTGTCGCACCAAGAAATTTCTCCAGCAAATTCGAATTGTCCACCAGCACAAAACTTAGCACTCTTTCACTATTGCAATCTCCAGTGATTAACACTGCTTTGATACCATGTAGAAATTTATTAATACTGATAGTATTACCGGATTCTCTTGATCTAACAAATTAATCTTATGTTAAATACAAAATCCTTCCACTTAATTCTTTGCGGAAATTAAATCGCCAATTGCAAACACATGAAGAAAATCAATTGCACATAAACACAGTTGTTTAATGGGAAAGCTTAAAGCTAAAAACCCCAACTATCATATATTATGTAAATCAATGGAATCATGTAATAATCTCATACAAAGCTTAGTACATCAAGCTCTCAGTACAATTGACAATCATTACACACTGCCATGCAGAAATTTGCACCTCCATGCATCAATTTCTTGCCTCCTGACAGCCTGCCTCCACTGCACAATCCCTGCTGAAAAAGACCTCTGAATGAATTCGAATTGGCCTTGCCTTGACTGTGCAATCCTCATTGGCATCTCCAATGTGTGTCAGATGCATTAAATGCATCACTATAGTCACAACAGATAGTCCATCTCACCCTTTCACCTATCACTCCACTAGGTCTCCACTGGAGCTGACATGCAAGTAGTCAACTGTTGTATTTGTTCAGTTGCAAGTGAGTCTCTAGTTATGAATTAATTAAATAATTAATTCACTAAACTCTCACTAGTGTATCTTTAGTTAGAACTAGATACAACTAGCACAACTGAGTTTAACTCACTTAACTGAGTTAAATTGAATAACAACTCCCATAACTACTCTTCCAACTCTGTCACAAATTTGCCACTTCAGTTCTAACTGAGTCGTCCATGCATGAGTCACGAACCACCCTAGGAATTGAGTAATTCCTTTAGCCCACTGATTTGCCAAATCTGTTCACTGAAATAAAGTGCTCCAAGAGAATAAGTTGATATTTATTGTCGGATTATTATTAAGGGCTAATAATAATCGACATGCATCTAATTTTAGATTGATGTTCTATAAATAGACTTCGCCCAATATTCTAAAAATAGAATCTCATCTATTTTTCACATTTGACCAACCATCTACAAATAGCACCCTGCAACTTATAGAATATGCTCACCATGTCTAAAAATAGACACACACCTAAAAATAGCCTGCGGGCCCCACTTAGTGAAGGTGCTTAATTTTCACTAAGATCATCATCTTGTTGAATCTCAATAGGCTGAAGAACAACTCAAACACAAGCTGAATCTCCCCCTAGAAATGGCTCTGCGTGACTCTGTTTCTGTGCTACCCAGCCCCGAAATGTTGTTGGAACTGCTGGATAGGCTACTTCCTTTTCTCAGAAAATTCCGGGAATTGGACATCGTACTCTACTCATCAAACCCACAAAAACCCGGAAATGGTTTGCTGAAAGCTCGACCTCAGAAAATGGCCCACTTGGGCTTGGCTCAATGAATTGTTGGGGAAATCGAACCACTTGATGGAACTGCTAGAAAATGCCTCTAGAATGTTGCAATAACCCCTGGTAGGAGGTGACTAGCCTCCCCTTCAGATCTCCTGATGTGAATTCCTTACTCTCCAACCTCCCGGAGTCAACTCCTCTCTACACTGCATCCTCCACTGCGCAATCCAAAATTGACCATGCTTCCTCCTGATGCTGTTGGTGGAAATTCTCCTCACAAGGTGTGGAACTCCTCTCCTGAGCGGGCACTCGAAGTCCCCCGAGGAAAAGGTTGAGATCTCTGCTTGAAGATCTCATGTGCTAAGCAGCACTGCAGACTTGGCTCCCCAGCTCAAGCGTGTTCTGTCAAATTGACAAGAAGAAAATAGCTGAATGAATGAGGAATGAGAGCTCTCTCCTTCTTTGTGTCAATTGAGGCCTAATGTATTCCTTGGGCCCCACCTTGGCCTGCGTTGCCTCTCCTTGAGTCACTCACACGTTGCCTCTCTCCAACAACTCCTGTGTTGCCTCCTTCGTGCCCCCTTCACGCTACCACCTAAGGACAACTCAACCCCACCACTAGAGCCACAATTTTTCCCTTAGGAACTTTAGAAATTGGCTTTATTTTGGAAAAATGTCATTTGTGGGTCCCCTACCCACACTTTATTCCTGTTCAACATTAGGAAAGGCAAAAATTAATCAAAATTAATATTCCAATTAGCCTAACTGCTAATTTGGAATATTACAGCTTGTCTCTTAAATATTCAAACTTCTTGTTAGGAAAAGCCTTCGTCAGTATGTCAGCCACCTGTTCAGTTGTTGGGACATACTCCAACTTTGTACCAAGTTCCTAATGAAATGGAACTTATTGTTTATGTGCTTCGTCCTAGAGTGAAACATGGGGTCTCCAGACATTTGATGCAGCTTTGATTATCACAATTGATTATAGTAGGACTTAGAGGACTTTCGAACAAGTCTGTCATAAGCTTCCTTAGCCATACTGCCTCCTTTCCTACTTCACATGCAGCTACATATTCAGCTTCAGCACTACTTACGACAACGAGTCCTTACTTTCTACTCATCCATGATACCATAGCGGATCCCAGGCTAAACCATCCACCAGTAGTACTTCTTCCATCAGGCTCATTGCCACCCCAGTTAGAATCAAAGAAGCCTATTAGATTGACTTCATCACTTTTATATTTCAGGCAATGATGAATCATACCACAGAGATATCTCAATATGTGTTTGGAAGCTATCCAATGTTCATGACCAGGTTCCAACTGAAATTGACTAACGATGTTCACAACAAAGCATATATATGGCCAAGTATTTACCAGATACATTAGGGAGCCCACCAACTGTTGATAGGAGGTTGGATCTACGAGACTTGAGTTGGAACCTTGCAACTTCTTAAAATTTGTGATCATAGGAGTAGTCCTAGGCTTGGAGTCCATCATCTCAAATTTCTCCAATATCTTAATGATGTATTTCCCTTGACCCAAGTAAATCTCCCCAGGTTTCTGCCATACTTCAAGACCCAGGTAGTAATGCATAAGTCCTAGATCCTTCATTCAAATTCGGCTTCCAACATCTTCTTACATTCTTCAATTTTGTGCTCCAAACCAATGATGAATAGATCATCCACATATAGTAGAATAATGACAGGCTCATTATTCACAACCTTGATGTAGAGATTTGGATCAGTAGTACCCTTCACGAACCCATTCCTTAAGAGATATGCATCCATCCTTGAATACCATGCCCTAGGACTTGCTTCAAGCCATAAAGTGTTTTGTTAAGTTCGCAGACCTGAAAGTCCTTGCTATTTACTTCGAAACCTTTGGGTTTTTCGAAGTATACTTCTTCGACCATGGTCCCATTCAGAAATGTGGTTTTCACATCAATTTGATGGATATTCCAACCCATTGTGGCAACTAGTGAAACCAAAGATCTAATGGTAGTATACCTTGTTGTAGGTGCGAAGGTTTTTTCATAGTCTATTCCTTCCTTTCGAAAGAAGCCCCTTGCAATGAACCTTGCTTTGTACTTGTCTATGCTTCCATCAATAACATGTTTAATCTTGTAAATCCATTTAGATGTACCAACTGATTTGTCACTAGGTCTAGGAACGATTTCCCAAACCCCATTCTTCATAATGGATTGGTATTCTTCTTGCATCGCCTTCTTCCATACATCCTGTTGAGTAGCCTCTTCAAATGTAGATGGTTCAGCATGAATGAACTTTGTCATGTATGCAGCATACTTGAGTATTTCTTTGGTCTTTTACTTTCTCCGTGTTTATTTTTGGGTAGCATCGGATGTGCTCTAGCTTCGAAACTTTGTGGAGGGGCTAGAAAAAATGATATCTCCAAGACCCAGAAATCGTTTGGAGAAATTCCACCCGGAGCTTAAGTTATTCAAATAATTAATTATTTTGATGGAGAACCTAAGTCTAACTTAGGGAAATTAAATAATTAAAATGAATTAATTTAAACATGTGGGTGAGAATGTTCTAAGTGACGAGGATCAAGTTTTTTCTAATCTTAGCCGTCGATTAGAGATTAGATCACGGTCGTTGAATGTTCAATAGGAAAAGTATTAAATGAAGGCTTGGGGTCAGTTGGACAACACACACAGAGTGGCAACACTTGAGCTAAGTCGAAATTCTAGGGCACGGTTTGTTGAGAATTTTCGAGTGAGCTTGCAGTGCAGCGAGGGGCAGTTCGACAGTGGGATTTCTGAGTCCAAGGCAGAGAATACAATAGCAGAGAGGCAGATTCGTACCACAAAGCAGCGTAGGCCCAGGAGGGGTGACACAAAGGCAGCGTAAGCCCAGAAGGGGTGACGCAGAGGTAGCGTAAGCCCAACAAAGGTTGACGCAGAGCCAGACGGGCTCACGCAGAGGGACGTAGAGCCGAAAGAGGCTGACGTAGTCACTCAGAGAGCTGCGCTGGGGTTTCAGTGGGCCAAATAGGGCTTGTATTCAACAGATCTGAAAGGGTGATGTAACCACACTGAAGGGTGATGCAGAGACTGCGTAGGCACCTGTGTGGTTCTTCATCCTCAGGTGAATTAGCCATATTATCTGCTCTCCGGAGATACTAGTACTGCTGCCAGGATTTTCTCTGTTGGGTAAACCACTACTGGTACCCTAGTTTGTATTCAAAAATCTGCATAATAATAAAAGCCCTCAAGAGTTGTTGGACTGATTTTCCCGCATTAGGTTTTTTCGGGGACAATTGTCTAAAAAAACTTGTGTCCTTTGTCGAATGTGCTTAATTATTCAGTACTTGATATGTATATTTATGTAGGCAACACTGTATTTACTTCGATGTTTTTCATGTATGTTTCAGAAAATTATCTTGTTAAATTAATAAAACAAGTAGAAGAAGTAAATCAGATTACTGCGGTAGGATTTTTGCATAGTAGATTCAGAAATTTTCACATGGTATCAGAGGGATTGCAGATCAGCGATAGCTAAAGCCATCAGCAAAGTGATAAAGTTTTTACTACAGGAAAAAGGTTGTCCCGAGTGACAGTGCAGATCCAGAAGAGGCAGCATACCAGAGTGACAGCGCAGGCCCTAGAGAGGTGATGCAGAGCCAGCCTAGCTCATGCAGAGCTCACGCGGAGGATCACGCAGTCCGAGAAGGGTGACGTAGAGCCTGTCTAACTCACACAGATCTGACACAGAGGCTCATGCAGGCCCTGGAGGGTGATGTAGTCCAAGAGAAGGTGACGCTGAGCCAGTTGTCGTGACTAGAAGTGGAATTTGGTTCTTCGGAAGTTGTTGGTGGGGCATTGTTCTGTCGATGTAGAACAGTGTCTAGCAGGGTTGACAAAGTAGGGGAAACAGTTCCTCAGCAGACTTTCTCACCATGAAGTCTGAAGTCTGATCAGCGGAGTGATTGGAGAGGGTTGATTCAACAGGAGCTTGTGGAGGATTTCCAGGAGGGAAATTACTTGTCAGAGGGATCGTATTCTCTAGAGGGTTTCTAGCGCCAAGAAACCCAGATCTGTGTCTTTTGTTGAGAGTAGCAGCATAAGTAGGGAGAGAAGTTTTTCAGCTTCGACATCTTTTGAGCAGAGATGGTCGCACATGGATTGAGGGATCACAATAGGTTGGATGGAGTATCCAACTTCGTCTTCTGGAAGCCCAGAATCCTCTCAATTCTGGATGAACATCGTATCAAATATCATGCTGAGAAGGTTGTAGTTGTTCCTGTTGGCGTTGATCCGTTGAAGAAGTATGAGGAAAATCAAGCAAGGGACAAGCTCTTGATTATGGATGGGGTCAACGATCATGTGGTCCCACCAATTGCCGAGAAGAATATGGCAAATGAGATGTGGACGACATTAACCACAATGTATCAAGGGACTTTTTGCCAAAGGAGAATGCTTCTAGAGAATCAGCTTCGACTATTTCAGATGCATAAGGGAGAGGAAATCAACCCCTTCCTCATTAGATTGAAGACGATTCGTGATCAGCTAGCTGCTATGGGGGCCACTCCTGATGAGGGTCTATTGGTCAGGACTGCCCTGAATGCAGTGTCTGAAGAGTGGGAGACCTTTGTCCAAGGCATCTTGGGCATAGCTACACTTCCGAATTGGGAAGACATGTGGGTAACTCTTTGTCAAGAAGAGATCCGGAGGATGACCAAGGCAGGCAGCACCAGCGGCGGAATCAAGATCAACAAGGAGGAGGAGTAAGATGCGGCTCTCGCATCTAAGGGACAGCAGGGGCAGTGAGGGAAAAAAAGGGAGACCTTTCAAAGGTCAGGTGCTTCAAATGTGGTGAACTAGGACATTTCGCCACTACTTGTCCTCAGAAGAAGAAGGGCAAGGAAGACTCGTAGGCTGTAGCAACAAAGGGTGATGATGGGAGTGATAACGATGTGGCTATGAGTGCTCATGTACCTCGAGAGAAGAGGTGGGGCGACATAGATCTGTAGATTGACCTACAGATAGCAGTGAGAGGGGCAAGATCCTTGAGGTGCCCAAACTCTTGGATCACATACGAGCTACAGGAGCCCTTAATGATGGTAGCAGGATCACTGGAGTCAGTTGGTGCAAAGGATTGTGGAGGCACATTGTTAGTGCTAGAACGCTGAAGACTGTGGCAGCGCAAAGCAGAGGCAGCAGTAGCGCAGAGGTTGATGGGAGCGCATAGGCAGTGATTACGCAGTGCAGAGCAGTAGCAGCGCAGAGGCACCAGAGGGACAATGCAGATAATCTGCAAAGGGTGTTTCAGTATCGATATGCAGCCAGACTTACTTGTCTGTCAAGATTTTGGGTCATGTCCTTCAGTTGCTTAACTCTCAGAAACTGAGTTGCAGTGCAGCAGATAGCAGTGGCAATGCTATGGGTAGCATGATGCAACATTTGAGAAGGAGCTACAGTACAGATGAGGCAATGACTGTGGTAGAGTCATGGGCAGCAGTACAGAAGGCAGTAGCGCAGAGGATGAGGGGCAGCAGGCCAAGCATCAACAACACAGGGAACTGATGTCGTGGATCAGGGTGATGCTTCAAGATGAAGTATTGCTAGAGCACATTCCTCGCTAAGAGGGAGTGTTGATTTTTGGGTAGCATCGGATGTGCTCTAGCTCAGAAACTTTGTGTGGAGGCTAGAACACATGAGATCTCCAAGCCCCGAAATCGTTTGGAGAAATTCTCGTAGCTTAAGTTATTCAAATAATTAATTATTTTAATGGAGACCCTAAGTCTAACTTAGGGAAATCAAATAATTAAAGTGAATTAATTTAAACATGTGGGTGAGAATGTTAGCAAGCCAAGCATCGTGATCTGGGGATAGATGCCATAGATCGAGGTGATGCTTGAGGATAAAGTATTGCTAGAGGCACATTCCTCGCTAAGAGGAGTGTTGATTTTTGAGTAGCATCGGATGTGCTCTAGCTCCGAAACTTTGTGGAGGGACTAGAACACATAAGATCTCCAAGACCATGAAATCGTTTAGAGAAATTCCACCCGGAGCTTATTATTTCAAATAATTAATTATTTTAACGGAGACCTAAGTCTAACTTAGGAAATTAAATAATTAAAAGTGAATTAATTTAAACATGTGGGTGAGAATGTTCTAAGTGACGAGGATCAAGTCTTTTCTAATCTTCGCCTTCGTTTGATTAGATCCACGGTCGTTAGAATGTTCAATAGGAAAGTATTAAAGGAAGGCTTAGGGTTAGTTGGACAACACACACGAGTGGTTGTAATATCCCGAATGGGAAATAGACAGCAATACAAGCATACAACTATAAAGGAAAATGCCGGAAATAGAATATAAAGCAGATACCCATAAAATTCCAGAAATGCTAAGCCATTTTATTAATCTGAGAATATAAATGGGTACAATAGATAATCAGAATAAGTGCAGCTATCCTTGCACAAGGCAAGTGAAGAACCCTCTCAGAAAACAAGAAATGGCTGCTACAAGAACTGCTTCCCAGCTGCTGGAAGAAACTGCCGTAAACTGCTGCTGCTGGAATGAACTGAAGCTAGGGGCTGATCCCCTTGCCGGAATGAGCTGAAAATCGGCAGATCACCTATACTCACCACCCCGGACAAAACCCAGAAACCATATACAAAATGGACCACCTCCGAAAAACACCCAGACCTCCTCCTACAAAAAACAATTTGTGCCTCGAGGAGCAGTATGACTCAAGAAACGTTGGGAAAAGGGCTGAATCCTCCTGCAAAACCTCCGGATGAAATAGCAATCTCCTCAAGGCTGGAAAACGCTGAAACCACTGCCAAATCACCACACAACAACGCTGCTCAACAATGACTGCGTCCTCCCTGCTGAAACTGCGTCCTCTCTCCTGGACTGCGCAGTCACTCCAAGAGACCAACTCCTCTGCAACGTCCACCCGAAAATCCACAGCAAACCACCTATAGAAACTGAAGGAAATACCTTGCTTGAGCAAGCACTTTCCGAAGTCCCGAAGGGCCAAGGGTGAGATCTCCGACCGAAGACACTCAGTTTGCACTAAACAGTGCTGCAGACCGACTAAACAACCGGCGTGCTGAAGTAGACAGAAGTCTAGCTCTCAATATCAATATCATATCAACAATGCCAAAGGGAGTGAAACCCCCACCTTTTATAGTGCTAGCTCCCTCAAAACCCTAACTGTGTCCTTGAGTTCCTCCTTGACCTGCGCAGTTACCTTAGGAGTTTACGTGAGGCCTCTCTCATGTGTGTGTGGACCCCCAAGAGGCTTTCCCCTTTAAGTTACAACGTTGTGCTACTAGGAAGGTGTTTTATTCCACTAAAGTGAGTTAGACCCCCTTTTACTCACTTTTTTATTTATCTACAAACCACATACGGCAAAACAATACAAAGCCGAATATTCCAATTAGCTGTCGCTAATTAGGAATATTACAGTCTCCCCCGGCAAAATGTTGCTTGCCCTCAAGCAACTGAAGTGATGGATGCTGCAAAATCTGCTCGCTCTGCCAAGTGGCATCCTCATCCAGCAAAAATTGCTTGTCCTCAAGCAAAGCTTGAACAAGCCTCCTCTCTAGCTGATGCTCCCCACCGATACTGCAAAATGTGCCTGGGTCCCACTGAAACCTCTCTGACCTCTGCATCACCCTAATACAAAGGGATATCTCAATGCCAGGATCCCAAAGTGACCTCTCACAGTACCAGCCAACCAATAATCCTCCCGGATCCCATCGCCACCACGGCCAATAATCGCACAAGTCCCACGGCTCGGACTGTGCACTGCCTCTGGCTATGACCAATGCTCTAAGAGGTGAAGACCACCAACAAGCATCAATGCTCCCGGGCTCTGTTGTGATGTACACCTTAGCTTGCATATCTTGCCTCTCAACAAGCGCATACCAACTCATCACCTCTCTCCAATCACGCCACGACTCGATCCAGGTGCGATCCTGCTCTCACGACATTGGGAAGGAGTCTGAGTAATGAGAATCGGTGCCCTCACATGGCCCCGGGACTGCCAGCATCTACTAAGTCTAGGGCCCACTGCTGCATTGTGCTCCCTACGAAGAGTACCGTACCATCAAGAGGGTACCAACTCATGATCTCCCGCCAGTCCATCCTGGAGGAAGTATCTGATGTAGCAACAACAACTGCATGTGGAACATGCCTGGAAGGTTGCCGCCAACCCGTGATCATCTCCCACTGCCAAACTATCACATCTACCTCCAACATCTCCAGAGGATATGGATCTGTAGCTGCTGTGACGGTACTCGGTGTCTGTGCATCTGACTACTCCACCTCAAAGGATGATCCCAATGCTAGCCACATATCCATCATAGGCTCAATGTGGGCACCCATCTGGACCTCCCCCAATGAACTGTCATGCCTGATGTGCATAGTATCCTCCTGTGCTGACTCAAGCTCCATCATATGCTGCTCTAGCTGAAGCATCACAAGTGACTCATCACCCAGAGTATCTCCTATACAGTCCCCTGACTGCTCACCCTGCACACTGTGATACGGCTGCAATCTACTGTCATCATACCTGCATGACTGCTCTTGCTCCACATAAGCAACCTCAACTGATCCTATGGACTCATATGAAAGAGAGTCCTCACCCTGGCATACAGAAGGAATGCCCTCCTGTTCTACCTCCGCCACCTCATTTGCATTGAATATGCCATCCACCCTCTCGATGAAGTGTCGATACAATGTCTGGAGTCCAGACGCATGCTGGGATGCTACCTCTGCTGAACCCAATATCCTCTGCTCATGCATGATCTCAACATGCCCTGAGGGAAAAACGATGCATGTCTCCCTCATGACCTGCTCCCCAAGCGTAGGCTCAGCAATGACTAATGTGCCACCACTGCAGAGGATCATCTCATCCCCAAAACTGTGGTTGTCAACTAGCGTACTGACCCCGTGCCACCGCTGAGAAGTCTCTCGCCTAGTGTGCTGAGGGCCATCCCAATGTCGTGGGTGTGCCTCACGGACCCTGCTGCTCATGCCCAAAGTGTCAAAGGACAACAATAAAATCGGCTGCGCCTGTGAGTGATGTAGAAAAGTGTCGGATGTGTGAGTCCCCACAGATACCATCGAGTATCGCTCCTCTGTCTCCTCATCGATCCTGGGTGAAATACCCCCAAAGGTAAGCCCAGTGTCCCTATCTGTGAGTCTCCATGGATGCAATACTCTAAGACTCTGTTGTACCGCACCGTACGCCCTCGCAAACCACCGGTCATCCATGTACTCCTCAACATGCCACTGCACACTAAGGCATACCCCTGAATACTGCTGGATACCCCATGCTACTGCTGTACCACCCTGTACCGTCTCATGCCCTGACTGTGTCCAGGAATCTGTCACTCCCCGCGTGCTCTCAATGTGATGTAGGGCACTCCTACTCCACCATGCAGTCCCACACACTACGGTACACCACCATGTAGCTCCATGTCCACTAGTAGTCCACCGCTCAATGCTAGAGGCCCCCACACATCCCTGGATGTGATGTCCTAGAGCTGTGCCTCTACAGGTCCGACTACCACCAATCGGTAACATCGTCTCCACTGTCGCATCACTATACCTGCCGACGAAAGGATCATCACTCCAAATACTCCTCAAGGGGTCCGAGAAGTGAATCTCCCTGTGTGTCAGTAGTGTTACCACCACTGCTCGGCTCTGCTGCGTCCTCTGTGCCCCACACAAAGGTGAAGAATCCTTGGCCCCATACAAGACGCCATCTGGTGGCCTGCCAATGCCACCTCCTCCGACAAGCTCCTGCCAAGGTGTGCTGACCACCCCGTGATCCCGTGTATGAGTGTCATACCAAAACAACCTAGGGGGTCTGCCCATAAACTGGTTGGCCACTGGAGCTGACCGAAACTCCCCCAACGGATGCGCATGCTCTACTGCTAAGCCAAATATATCCTCCAAGACATAGTCAACCGACCTGCCTGGGAAATGATAGGTGAGCCCGCCTGGATCCCAATGCCAATCTGGGGTTCCTGTAATCCCCATGCATAGAAACTCCTGTTGAGCTATACTCGGATCCATCACTATCTCCATAGTCCGCTCCACCGAGTACCAACTCAAAATCTCTCGCCATCCAACCTCAACATGTGGATGCTGTATCCTGTGCAAATCTGATCGTCTCATACCACTATCCAAGTCAGCATATGAGATCTGACTAGGTGGTTCTGCCTCTCTCTCTCCAATGGGAAGAGATGACCCAACAACACTGATAGTCCCATCCATGCATACCTGAAGGGGAATGATATGATGCTGCAATGTGCCCTCGGGTTGTACCATCAGGGAATCCAGTTGTTCCCCAATGAGGACCAACTTGGCCGCCGACTTGGCACAAGTCACTCTCATACCCTCCAGCTCCTGGTCCTGCAACAAAATGGCCTCCCGTACTGACGTGGCCTTCTCTCTCAAAACTCGAAGGTCCGTCCGAAGCCGATGATACTGCTGTCTGCGACCATCATCCAGTACCTTTGTACCTGCTAGTGCCTCATCGAAGGTGGATACATCTCCTGACACTGCACTCATCTGTGTGCTGCTACCACCCGAAGACTCGGACGCGACTCCGGTCATCACCTCAATGGATGGCTCTACTGAGGTAGGCTCTACCTTCTCCACTACCACATCAACCGACAGGGCCAAGGAGGTCTCCAAGGAGGGTGAATCCTGTGTCACACTAGGTGTACCCTCAGACTCCCTGCAACCCTGTGTTCCCTCATCCTCTTCTCCACTGCTCTCAGAGAAGACCTCAATGAAGTGTGCCTTCCCTGCCGCACACCTATGTCCTGGTACCCATGGCTCCTGGCAAGTGAAGCACACCCGCTTCCTTCTCAGCTCTCTCCTGGCCTCATCATCAAACTGCCCTCGTCCAGGATTCACCTTGGGAGGCGGGGCCCTTGTGTCCTTACCCTTAGGCTGGAAGGCCCGTCTCTGGGGATAAGGTGTCTGAGTCCTGGGTAAGACATCCTGTAAGTCCCGAGTCCTGCTGATGGCATCCTGAAGGGTAGCCGGTCTGTTCGACCGGACTAGGCCACGAAGTGGCTCTGACAACCCCTCCACAAACATGCAAACCATCCGAGCTGCAGATAAATCAGGTACCATCACCGAAATCCTCAAGAAGTCTGAAATGTATGTCTCAGCACTCCCAGTCTGTTTGAGCTTGGTCAGCTCACCAAAATGCTGCTCCGGATCCCCCCTGTCAAAGCGCTCTACCACCCTCCGAGTAAACTCGGCATATGTCGTCACTGTAGAATGCCCGAGTGTCACCATCCCATGGAACCACCAATCCCGGGCCTCACCATCCAGATGCAATGTTGCCACCTTAATGGCCTCTGACTGCGTCATCTGGTTAAGCTGGAAATAGATGTCCAGCTTCTCCACCCAGGACTTTGCCGAACTGTTTGATGAGCCATCAAACGTGGGCAAATGAAATCTGCTAGTTGCGCGGTGGTCATCACGGTGGTGCCTGTGCCCCTGGTGATGATCACGGGATCTAAGGCCATACTGGACCTTGAGATAGCTTTCGAAGGTGAGAGAATCCATGAATGCCTGTCCGAAAGCCTGATACTCTGCAAAAATGCCAGCCATCCGAGCCGGATCTACACCACCTGCCATTGGCATTTTCTGCTAGGTGCCTACAGGCTCCTCAGAAACTGCACGGCTGCTGCAAAACCATACTGCTGCTTAACTTCGACCTCCGATTTACCCACTGAAAACTACTCAGAAAATTCCAGGAATTTGGGAAGGTGATCCTTGCCCAAAACCCAGAAAAACCCAGAAAGCGTTTCTTCTAATTCCAAACTTCAAAATTTGACCCTTTATATTTTGGCCCTTTTTCCAATTGCGTTTTTGGTACTGCAACTGCTATTGCTCTCCAAAATCTAGCAAACTTCTGTATGATCTCTTTCCCAATGTCATAGATCACAGGCTGAGCCAGATCTATGCTCTGATACCACTGTAATATCCCCAACGGGAAATAAACAGTAATACAAGCATACAACTATATAGAAAAATGCCGGAAACAGAATATAAAGCAAGTACACATAAAAGGCCAGAAATGCTAAGCCATTTTATTAATCTGAGAATATAAATGGGTACAATAGATAATCAGAATAAGTGCACCTATCCTTGCACAAGGCAAGTGAAGAACCCTCTCAGAAAACAAGAAATGGCTGCTACAAGAAGCCCATCCATCGTCGCCTGGAAGAAAGCTATGGTAAGCGCTATTTCTTTGGAATGAAGGGCGAAGCTAGAAGTGATCCCCTTGCGGGAATATGGTGAAAATCGGCGGTCTTCTACTCACCACCCGGACAAAACCCACCGAAACCATGTACAAAAATGAGACCACCTCCGAAAATCACCCCAGACCCCTCCTCTGCAAAAAAACAAAGCACAATGCCTCCGGGGAACGGCGCGAAGCTCAGAAACACGGCGAGAAAGACACAGAATCCTCACATAAAAACCTGGGATTTGAAATATAGCAACCTCTCCAAGGTGACGGAAACCACGGCCAAATCACCACAACAACGCTGCTCATCGGTAGTCCTCCTGTGGCTTCCGTCCTCTCTCTCGGGCTGGTCAGCGTTCTCACCAACTCCTCTGCAACGTCCACCCAAAATCCACTGCAAACCACTTATAGAAACTGAAGGAAATACCTTGCTCGAGCAGGCACTCGAAGTCCCCCGGAGCCAAGGGTGAGATCTCCGACCGGAGACACTCAGTTCGCACTAAACAGTGCTGCAGACCGACTAAACAACCGACATGCTGAAGTAGACAGAAGTCTAGCTCTCAATATCAATAACATATCAATAATGCCAAAGGGAGTGAAACCCCCACCTTTTATAGTGCTAGCTCCCTCAAAACCCTAACTGCGTCCTTGAGTTCCTCCTTGACCTGCGCAGTTACCTTAGGAGTTTACGTGAGGCCTCTCTCATGTGTGTGTGGACCCCCAAGGCTTTCCCCTTTAAGTTACAACGTTGCCTCTACTAGGGAAACACTTTATTTTATTTAAGTGAGTTAGACCCTTTTTCTCACTTTTATTTATTAATTAACTATAGTCGGCAAAACTATACAAAAATCAAATACTCCAATTAGCGGTGCTAATTAGGAATATTACAGTGGCAGCACTTGAGCTAAGTCAAAATTTTGGGCGCGGTTTGCTGAGAATTTTCGAGTGAGCTTGCAGTGCAACGAGGGGCAGTTCGGTAGTGGGATTTCTGAGTTCAAGGCCGAGAATGCAATAGCAGAGAGGCAGATCCGTACCACAGAGCAACGCAGGCCCAGGAGGGGTGACGTAGAGGCAGTGTAAGCCCAGAAGGGGTGACGGAGAGGCAACGTAAGCCCAGCAGGGGTGATGCAGAGCCAGAAGGGCTCATGCAGAGGGACGCAGAGCCGAAAGAGGCTAACGCAGTCACTCAAAGAGCTACGTTGGGGTTTCAGTGGGCCAGATAGGGCTCGTATTCAGCAGATCTAAAAGGGTGATGCAACCACACTGAAGGGTTACGCAGAGACTGCGTAGGCACCTGTGGGGTTCTTCATCCTCAGCTAAATCAACCATATTATCTGTCTCTGGAGATAGAGGTACTTCTGCAGGGATTTTCTCTGTTGGGTAAACCACAACTGGTAGCCTAGTTTGTATTCAAAAATCTGCATAATAATAAAAACCCTCAAAAGCTGCTGCACCAGTTTTCCCGCATTGGGTTTTTTCGGGGACATTTGTCCGAAAAATCTTGTGTCCTTTGTCGAATGTGATTAATTCTTCAGTACTTGATCTGTATATTTGTGTAGGCAACAATGTATTTACTTCTATGTTTTTCATGTATGATTCAGAAAAATAATTTGTTAAATTAATAAAACAAGTAGAAGTAAATCAGATTACTGCTGTAGGATTTCTGCATAGTAGATTCAGAAATTTTCACATTCTGGAATTTCCTGTAGGAGCTTCATGTCCTTCAGCATCTCGTAGAGTAGTTTTTAACCAAATTGGCCTTTTTTTTGTAGTCAGAATGACCACAGATTGAATAGGCTCACTTGGTCCTTCTTCTTCTTGATTTGTAGTGGGATCTTCATGATGAAGATCTTCTTCTTCAAATATGGGAGATTCTTCATCATCAAAATCTATATGAATATCTTTGGACTTCTTGTAAGCTTGGTTTTCATCATTTATGACATCTCTGCTTACTTTGACTTGTCTTCTTTCTTTGATGTAGATTCGATATGCCTTTGAGGAAAGACTATATCCAACAAATATTCCTTTGATACTTGTAGAGTCCAACTTCTTTCACTTGTCCTTTGGAAAATGGATGTATACAGGACTTCCAAAGATTCAGAAGTGATCCACACTCAGCTTCTTTCTCGTAAAGACTTCT
This sequence comes from Pinus albicaulis, assembly GCA_034641835.2. NCBI lineage: Eukaryota > Viridiplantae > Streptophyta > Pinopsida > Pinales > Pinaceae > Pinus > Pinus albicaulis. The sequence goes on along the minus strand of CM076572.1, from coordinate 145,196,260 downwards.
TCAGGAGTTGTGTTCTTCAGACTTCAATGAGGAGTTCTATTTTGTATGTACACGGTTGTCATGGTTGCTTCTCCCCATAAGAATTTTGGTAGGTCTTGATCAAGGAGCATTGTCTTAATGCCTTCCTCAATAGACCTATTCTTTCTTTCAGCAACTCCATTCTGTTTGGGATAGTAGGGAACAATGAGATCCCTCTTAATTCTAGCTTCCTTGCAATATTCAATCAGTTCCTTGGAAGTGTATTCCCCACCATTGTCGGATATTAGAGTCTTTATCTTTCTTTCGGTGACATTTTCCACTTCAGCTCAAAATTCCTTGAATTTATCAAATACTTCATCTTTCTTTTTGAGAAGGTAGATCCATGTCTTTCTAGAATGGCCATCTATGAAAGTCACATAGTAGAGATGACCTCCAAGAGATGTATCAAACATGGGCCCACGCACATCAGAGTGAATGAGGTCCAAGATTTCCTTGGCCCTAGATTCACTATTCGGGAATGGTTTTCTTGTTTGTTTTCCTAGAGAGCATCCCTTGCACACACCTTCATGATCTTCCTTTATATTGGGGATGCCATTAACTAGTTGACTAAGAGAGGGAATGAGCTTGTAGTATAGGTGTCTATATCTTCTATGCCATAGTTTAATAAGGCTAATTTCCATATGAACCAAGGCTTGAGGAGATGGTGTAATAACCCTATACAAACTTTCTTCATGAACTCCAATGACTCTAGCTTTGTTAATGCTAGAATCTTTGCCCTAAACCAATACTTTTCCATCAACAAAAGAAATTCTTTCACCTTATCTTCTAAACAAGAAATAGAAAGTAGATTCTTTTTCAAACCTGGAACATATAATATGTTGTTGAGGTGCAACTTCGATCCACTTTCCAATTCCAGCAAGGTTGATACTAGTCCTTTCACAACATAGCTTTTGTTGTCACCTAGTTCCACTACATGAGAGGATGACTCTCTTGATAGTGTATGTAGTTGTTTGTGTTGATCAATGGTTGTCATTGATGTCAACCCAAGAAGCACCAGGGGCTACCCCGATCTTGCATGGGAATTTTGACTTGACAACTTACTCTATTCTGAGCCAAAGATCTTTTGGATGGATTCTACTCAGTGTAAGTATTTTGTATGTATGTTGTTTGGGTTTTGTTCATAAATGTTGAACGTATTTACATTTGAATTTTGAACATTTCTCTGACATATGTTTTGCAGGATAGTGTAAGTATTTTGTTTGTATATTGGTTTGGATCTTGTCTATTAATGAATGTGCAGGAAGGACACAATAGGACAACTCAAACACATACTAGAAGGATGTGCAGTGCCAAAGTACCATTACTTGAAGCAAGCACAATAGTACCTCAACAACTGCTAGTGATCCAAGAAGCAGTGTCAAGTCAAGTATCAAGTCGTGTCAAAAGTCAGTGTTGTAAAAATCATCATTGTAAAATTGTAAAAGAGTCATTGTAAAAGAGTCAATTTGCCTAGAGTTGAAGAGGCATTGTTGGGAGGTATAGGAGGTATTGTTGGATAATGTTATGGTTGGGTTGCAAGTCATAATGAGATTGGGTGATTTGTCTAGTTCAAGAAAATCATTGTGAATCATATTGTATCGTGGATCATTGTCCCTGGTATGGGAGTCCACACTCTTGTCTTACTTCTGATCATTATAGGGTGGCAAGGAGGTGCTTGGTTGGTGCATGAAGTCACCTACAGATTGGAGCCTATGAACACTTCAAGGTGGTAGGTCGGTCTAGGATGTCGAGGCATCCATTCAGTTGACTACTGAAGAAACCAGGGTGTTGGGGCGTCCTTTTAGTGGGAGCTGGAGAAGAATGCTTTTCTAGAATTCTAGGAAGTTGTAACTTTCATTTCAGTTGGGGCTGAAGATTAAAGAATTTATTAGAAAAGTGTTCGGTGGTTTTTGACCCAGAGGGGGTTTTCCACCTAAAATTCGTGTGCCTATTGTGTTCTATTGTTTACTATTGTTACTGGATAAACATTAAGAATAATTGAAGATTAACTAATGCTCTGAAAAGATTTAAAAGTGTTAATTGCTAAGGAATATTGATTCACCCCCCTCTCGAAATTTCCAACAATTGGTATCAGAGCTTGGTTCCTTCAATAGTAGTTTAACAACTAGAAGGAGATCATGGAGTATACTAAGAATATAGTTCCTCTATTCAATGGAAATAACTGCGCACTTTGGAATGGAAGAATGCAGGTTCATTTGCTGGCGCAAGGATACGAAGTATGGGAAATCCTTGGAAAAGGCTTTACAACGACCTAGGATGAACAAGGTAAGAAAAATATGGTATATAATTCAAAGGCTAAAGATCTCATTATCAGTGGGCTTATCGAATCTGTTTATCTTAAGGTACTGAGTTGCAAAACTGCTAAAGAAGTAGGGGCAAGCTTGAGAATATATATGCAGGTGACTCAAACGTGAAAGAAGCAAAGCTTCAAATTTACAGGGCAAAATTTGAGCAACTCAAAATGAAAGAAGATGAAAATATTGCTGCATACTTTCAGCGTGTTGATGAAACAACAAATGCATTGGAAGGTTTGGGAGAACTTGTAGACACGAAAATTGTTTTCCAAAAGATCCTTAGAACCCTGCCAACAAGATTCATCCCAAAGGTATTGCATGGAGTCCTTACGGCATATGAAATGAGGATTGAAGAAGAGGACGACACATATCACCTAATAAGCAACAATCGCCGCATCCAAGAAGACTAGTAAGGACAAGCATACTCCGAAAGCAAAAACTTGCAATTGTAAGGAAGAAGAAAAGGAAGAAGATGAAGAAGAATTTTCAGATAAAGAATTTGCCTACTTCACATGAAAAATGAGAACAGGTACGAGGAAATTCAAAGGTAAACTTCCATTGATATGTTTTGATTGTGGTGAGGTTGGGCATTTTGCAGCCAAGTGTCCTCACAAAAATGAGGCTGTTATGAAAGGAAAGAAAGGTCCAAGGAAGTTCAACAAGCAAGGCAAGAAGAAATGGTTTAAGAAGAGTTTCTTCTCCAAAGAAGATAGCTCCTCATCTGATGAAGACAGTGATAACAAAGAAGAAATCAACGGAAGAGTATTGTTTATGGACAAGCACAATAAGCAAGAGGCATTTGACGAAGAAGGAGACGAAGAAGGAGAGATGACTGAGGTTGAATTTCAAAACGAAATGATCAGGGTTATTAAAGAGCTCAAGGCCAAGAAGAAGCACGTCAACACTCTTGAAGATGAATTAAAGACAGAAAGGGAACAAGTCCTAAATCTTAAAATCAAGGTTGAAGAATACAAACGAGTTGAAGAATTGCCTAGGGAAGAATTAAAGGAAAGCAACAAGGAAAGAGAAGCATTGGAAGCTAAAATAGTTTCTCTACGAAAGCAACTAAAAAATGGAAAAACTCTTCAAAACTACGCCAACAACTCAAAGGCATTGGAAGAAATCATCAACAATCAACGATCAGACAGTGACAAGGCTGGTTTTGGTTACAAAGAAAAATCCGAAAAGGAGCCAAGTCCTTCTATGACAACAAAAGAAGATAGATATGCAAAATCTAACAAGCAAGTAGACCTCCCAGCCAACTCAAGAGATCAGGACTCGCAGGAAGAACCATGGAAGAAAATTCCTCAAAGAAGATTTCCTCCCGGGTATCAACCTATCTTCTATGGTCATTGTTATTCATGTGGAAGGTTTGGACATAGAGCTATAGAATTTCGCACATATGTTTGGAATAAATACAATTTCGAGAGATCTTTCATAAGTGGATATTCCGAAACTAAGTAGAATATTAACAGATTTGATCATTTGAGAGATGATGGCGAATGTTACAAATGTAACAATTTTGGACACCTGTCTAAAGATTGTAGACTTGGAAGGTCTTCAAAGGAATTCTCGCAAAATCAGAATGAACAAATATGGAAAAAGAAGACTAAAAAATGTATTATCGCTCTCAAGGCTCAAAGCAACAGAAACGTTTGGTATGTTGATAGTGGTTGCTCAACTCATGACTGGAGATAGGAATAAGTTCATATCCTTGAAGGAAAAGACGGATGGAACAGTGTCTTTTGGAAATGACGGGTCTTCAAATGTCATAGGAGAAGTTAAGGTCACACTTGGAAGCAAGAATGCATTAGCGAAGGATGTGTTGTTAGTTGAAAATATGAATCACAATCTGCTCAGTGTTGGACAGATGTGCGATCAAGGACACACGATGCTATTTAACTCTAAGAAATGTGAAATCAGGAAAGGAAAATTCGGTAAAATTGTGGCTACAGCAAGCAGAGCTCCAAATGACATATATATTTTGGATGAGACACCTAAAGGGCGCTTTTTGGCGAAAGAAGACAAAAGTTGGTTATGGCACAAATGAATGGGAGATATAAATTTCGACAATTTGGTCAAGATCAACAAGAAGGAAGCCATAAGAGAGATGCCTAAAATTTCAAAACCTACCAATATGATATGTGAATCTTGTCGACACAACAAGCAGACAAAAGTTGAGTTCAAGACAAAAGAACACTTTGCTTCACATCCATTGGAATTAGTACATACTGATCTGTGTGGTCCTATGAGAACAAAAGGTTTATACGGAGAATTATATTTTATGCCAATGATAGATGATTGCGCCCGAATGACAGTCATCAGCTTCTTAAAGAAAAGGCATTCGAATGTTTTAAAATCTACAAGGAATTGGCCGAAAATGAAACTGATTTGAAAATCAAATGTCTGAGATCAAATAATGGCAGAGAATTCACTTCCAAGGTATCTTAGCAGTACTGTGACGAAAATGGAATAAAAGGGCAATTCTCAACAGCCAGAACACCACAACAAAATGGAGTTGCTAAAAGAAAAAAACATAACCGTACATGAAATGGCTAGAACAATGTTAAATGACTCAAAATTAGATAATAAATTTTGGGTTCAAGCAACAGATACAATTGTATTCATTATAAATAGAGGTCTGCTAAGGAACAATTGTAACATGACTCCATACGAACTATAGAAAGGAAGACTGACCAATGCCAAATACTTCAAAATATTTGGAAGCAAATGCTACATCAAAAGAGAAGATCAAAAATTGGGCAAGTTCGATTCCCGTGTCGATGAAGGTATTTTCGTTGGTTATTCACACAAAAGAAAGGCTTATAAATGCTACAATCTGAAGCGAAAACAAATAGTGGAAAGCATAAATGTTACTTTTGATGAAGATTGTGTTACAAAGGATGACGATGAGATTGTCCCTTCAAGAAAATCTAAGGGATTTGAGGGAGAATCCGTGAAGGATGAAGAAGAAGCTCCAGAACAAGACCAATCAAATAAGGAAACAATAGTCAACTAAGAGGAAATAAGAAATGATCAGTAGGATGTACAAGAAAATTCTCCAAAAGCTTTAAAAGAATGGTGTCAAAAGAATCGTCCGTCAAATCAAATCATCAGCAACATAAATGAAGGAATTGGAACCAGAAGAAGTTGATAGCTTCGTTCATCACAGCAAGCCCACCTTGCTTTTTTAGCAACTTTTGAGCCTAGCAATTTTGAGGAAGCTAGTCAAGATGAACACTGGGTAGCAGCTATGAATGAAGAACTGGATCAAATTGAGAAGAACGACACTTGGGAATTGGTTCCATGACCAAAGGATAAAAATATTATTGGAACTAAATGGGTCTTCAGAAACAAATTGAATGAGGACGGACATGTTACCAGGAATAAGGCAAGATTAGTCTGCAAAGGATATGCACAAGTTGAAGGAATTGATTTTGAAGAAACAATTGCTCTCATTGCCAGAATGGAAGCTATCAAAATGTTTCTTGCTTATGCATGCTCGAGAAAAATCAAGTTCTACCAAATGGATTTAAAGTCAGACTTTCTAAATGGAGAATTGGAAGAAGAAGTTTACATTGAACAACTCGAAGGTTTTCTACTCTCTGAAAAGGAAGACTATGTCTACAGATTAAAGAAGACACTATATGGTCCCAAGCAAGCTCCTAGAGCTTGGTATGCTTGTCTTGATGGATACCTACATCAACAAGGATTCAAGAAAGGAAGCGCCGACAACAATCTCTATGTGAACATGGATCAAGATAACCTAACAATTATTGAGGTATATGTGGATGATATAATCTTTGGAAGCAATGAGGACAGAGTAAGTAAACACTTTGCCACAAAGATGCAAAGTGAGTTTGAAATGTCTTTACTTGGCGAGCTGACATACTTTTTAGGGCTTCAGATATCTCAATAGGATAAAGGAATATTTATATATCAAACCAAGTACACCAAGGAAATGCTCAAGAAATTCAAGATGGAAAGGATGAAAAGGATGAAAGAATCATCCAATTAGAACAAGAACTACAAGAAGAAAAGCAGAATGTCAATCAACAACTAAAGGTACAGGTATCACAGCTCCAAGATAGCATTGATCAATTGAAATTGCAGCACCAAACTGAAATTGGTGCTAAAGATACTCAAATTCATCAATTGTAGTTTACTGTTGAGTAATTGAAAGACAATCCAAAAATATATGAATTTAAGAAAGAAGCACCAGAATTGAACACCCTGTTAGCACAAGAAGTTATTTTTTGTCAAAAGTTGTCAAGTATCATTGAATTATGTGAGCAAAGTGATTCACTGATGAATCGAATAGCGGACCAAAGAATCAACTTCGATGAGATCGACGACAAAGTCTCACAGTATGTCACCTAGCAAGATACTACTGATGGTCGAAAGGCTAATCTTCCAAGGATTGAGGACTTCAAAAAGGAAATTTTATTTACTGATTGGCACATATAATTGAAACAAGCTAAAAGGGCCATCTGCAGAGCTAGAGATGTGGCTAATAATATCGTTGAAACAGTCAGCCAAAATCTTATCGCTGCCAATATTATTGATAGATTCCCTCCTGGTTCTCTTCCGATTGTTAAAGATCTGATAAGGCAATGGCAGGAAGTCTCCAAGGTAAAAGAGGAAAGCATCAAGAAATTGGAAAAGCTAGACTGGGATAAGTATTAGAAATACTTGGTAAAGCCACATAGCCAATGGCTCATGTTGCGTTGTCTTACGAATACTTCTTCCTATATGATGCCTCCCCTTTCAGATGTGGTTTACACTAGACAGTTGCGCATCAGGCCAGGACAACCTCCTGAGGTTAAGCCTATGCTCAACATCCTTCAACTGAAGGAACAAATGGTTGATGAGTCAACAATACAATCTTCAAGCAAGTCACCCCATTAAATTTTGTTTCTGTTTTTATTTTCACTTAGTTTAAGGAGATTTGTTTAAACCTCCTCAACTTTTATTGTAACTACTATTTTTAAGACTCTCTATTTTATTATATAAACCCCTTGATGTCTTTTAAGAAGGGGTCCTGAAATTTTGAAATAAAGACTTTACATAAGTCACACTTTTTTACTCTTAAAGTTTTCTTAATAGAAAAGGTTGGACCAAATACTTTTTTTCAAATGAGCAGAGTTAGCGTATACAAGGTACTTTTATCCTATATGTTAATTTTCTATTCCAAATGAGAAATGGTTAATTTTTCTTATGGTGTTTTGTTTTATGTATCTTTTTGAAAACAATGATCCATTAATTCACTTTTGAACATGTTCAATTGCCATCTTTTGGTACATATTCAATAGTTGCAATAAACAAATGTGATATAGGCTTATTCAATTGATTTAATTAACTATTTAATTAAATCAATTATTTCAAATTGTTTTCATATCTCTAAGTATTTGTATAATCAGTTGTAGTTAAAATCAATGAGTAGCCATTGCTAGAATTTTAATGGAATTTCCCAATGAAATCCAGACCCCAATGTTGAAAAGGTATCTCAATGACCACAAGTTGTAGGGGCAGGGTAGCTAGCTTCTGCTTCCTAGTGAACAGTTGACAGGTTGGCAACTTCTGACAAATTTATGCACATTTGTAAAAATCGAAGGCCAATAATAGCCAGCTCTCAGAATTTTGTGGGCGGTAGTTCTAGCAGCATAATGACCACCAAAAAATCTTGAATGAAACTTAGAAATCAACTTCTTGGACTCAATTTCATCAACACACCTAAGTATTATGCCCTCAGGATTTCTCCATCCAAGGCCATCCTGAAAAGAAAAGAATCATCCAATTAGAACAGGAACTACAGGCAGAAACGCAACATGTCAATCAACAATTACATGTACATGTATCACAACTCCAAGAGAGAATTGATCAATTGAAATTGCAGCACCAAACTGAAATTGGTGCTAAGGATACTCAAATTCATCAATTGCAGTTTATTGTTGAGCAATTGAAAGACAATCCAAAAATAGATGAATTTAGGAAAGAAGCACTAGAATTGAATGCCCTGTTAGCACAACAAGAAGTTAACTAGGGTCAAAAGTTGTCAAGTATCATTGAATTATGTGAGCAAAGCTATTCACTGATGAATCGAATAGCGGACCAAAGAATCAGCTTCGATGAGATCGACGACAAAGTCTCACAGTATGTCACCTAGCAAGATATTACTGATGGTCAAAAGGTTAATCTTCCCAGGATTGAGGACTCCAAAAAGGAAATTTTATTTATTGATTGGGACATACAATTGAAACAAGCTGGAAGGTCCATCTGCATAGCTAGAGATGTGGTTAATAATATCATTGAAATAGTCAACCAGAATCTCATCGTTGCCAATATTATTGATAGATGTCCTCCTTGTTCTCTTCCTATTGTAAAGATTTGATAAGGCAATGGCAGGAAGCCTCCAAGGTAAACGAGGAAAGCATCATGAAATTGGAAAAGCTAGATTGGGATAAGTACTGGAAATACTTGGTAAAGCCACATAACCAATGGTTCATGTTGTGTTGTCTTACAAATACTTCTTCCTATATGATGCCTCCACTTTTAGATGCGATTTACACTGGACAGCTGCGCATCAGGCCATGCCAACCTCCCGAGGTTAAGCCTATGCTCAACATCCTTTAACTAAAAGAACGAATGGCTGATGAGACAACAATACAATCTTCAAGCAAGTCACCCCATTAAATTTTGTTTCTGTTTTTAGTTTCACTTAGTTTAAGGAGAGTTGTTTAAACCTTCTCAGTTTTTATTGTAATTACTATTTTATTATATAAACCCCTTCATGTCTTTTAAGAAGGGGTCCTGAAAGTTTTAAAGGAAGACTTTATAGAAGTCACACTTTTGTACTCTTAATGTTTTCTTAATAGAAAAGGCTGGACCAAACATTGTTTTTCAAATGAGCAGAGTTAGCGTATACATGGTACTCTTATCCTAATATATTAATTTTCTGTTCCAAATGAGAAATGGTTAATTTTTCTTATGGTGTTTTGTTTTATGTATCTTTTTGAAAACAATCAAGCATTAATTTAAATTTGAACATGTTCGATTGCCATCTTTTGGTACATATTCAATACGTGCAGTAAACAAATGCCATATAGGCTTCTTCAATATTTAATTAAATCAATTATTTCAAATTGTTTTGATATCTCTAAGTGTTTTTATAATCATTTGCAGTTAAGATCCATGAGTAGCCATTGCTAGAATTTTCATGGAATTTCCCAATGAAATCTAGACCCCATTGTTGAAAAGGTGCCTCAACGACCATAGGTTGTAGGAGGCAGGGCAGCTAGCTTCTGCTTCCCAGTGAACAATTGACAAGTTGGCAACTTCTGACAAATTTATGCACATTTGTAAAGATTGAAGGCCAATAATAACCAGCTCTTAGAATTTTGTGGGCAGTAGTTCTAACAGCATAATGACCACCACAAAATCCTGAATGAAACTCAAAAACCAAATTCTTGGACTCAACTTCATCAACACACCTAAATATTATGCCCTCAAGATTTCTCCATCCAAGGCCATCCTGAAAAGAAAAGAATCATCCAATTAGAACAAGAAGTACAGGCAGAAAAACAGAATGTCAATCAAGAACTACAGGTACAGGTATCACAGCTCCAAGAGAGCATTGATCAATTGAAATTGCACCACCAAACTGAAATTGGTGCTAAGGATACTCAAATTCCTCAATTGCAATTTATTGTTGAGCAATTAAAAGACAATCCAAAAATAGATGAATTTAGGAAAGAAGCACTGGAATTGAACACCCTGTTAGCACAACAAGAAGTTATTTTTTGTCAAAAGTTGTCAAGTATCATTGAATTATTGAGCAAAGTGATTCACTAATGAATCGAATAGCGGACCAGAGAATCAGCTTCGATGAGATCGACGACAAAGTCTCACAGTATGTCACCTGGAAAGATATTACTGATGGTCGAAAGGTTAATCTTCCTAGGATTGAGGACTCCAAAAGGAAATTTTATTTACTGATTGGGACATACAATTGAAACAAGCTGAAAGGGCCATCTACAGAGTTAGAGATGTGGCTCATAATATCATTGAAACGGTCAGCCATAATCTCATCGCTACCAATCTTATTGATAGATGCCCTCTTGGTTCTCTTCCTATTGTTAAAGATTTGATAAGGCAATGGCAGGAAGTCTCTAAGGTAAAAGAGGAAAGCATCAAAAAGTTGGAAAAGCTAAACTGGGATAAGTATTGGAAATACTTGGTAAAGCCACGTAGCCCACGGCTCTTGTTGCGTTGTCTTCCAGATACTTCTTCCTATATGATGCCTCCACTTTCAGATGTGGTTTGCACTGGACAGTTGCGCATCAGGCCAGGCCAACCTCCCGAGGTTAAGCCTATGCTCAACATCCTTCAACTGAAGGAACGAATGGCTGATGAGACGACAAGACAATCTTCAAGCAAGTCACCCCATTAATTTTGTTTATGTTTCTATTTTCACTTAGTTTAAGGAGAGTTGTTTAAACCTCCTCATATTTTATTGTAATTACTATTTTTAAGACTCTCTATTTTATTATATAAACCCCTTCATGTCTTTTAATAAGGGGTCCTGAAATTTTGAAAGGAAGACTTTACAGAAGTCACACTTTTGTACTCTTAAAGTTTTCTTAATAGAAAAGGCTAGACCAAATATTGTTTTTCAAATGAGCAGAGTTAGCGTATACATGGTACTTTTATCCTATATGTTAATTTTCTATTCCAAATGAGAAATGGTTAATTTTTCTTATGGTGTTTTGTTTTATGTATCTTTTTGAAAACAATAAGGCATTAATTCACTTTTGAACATGTTTGTTTGCCATCTTTTGGTACATATTCAATACATGTAGTAAACAGATGTGATATAGGCTTATTCAATTGATTTAGTTAACTATTTGATTAAATCAATTATTTAAAACTGTTTTCATATCTCTAAATATTTGTATAATCTTTATTTGCATTCGTTGAAAGATCATCTTTTTAAATCGCACAGAAAGATAATTCATCCCGGGATTGATATAGATAAGTATATTTATTTATTTCAAGCTTGTTATCACTCTCATCTACCAAGTTACAGTCAGTTATAATACCATCCATTCACCCAATTATATTTCACTGAGAAACAGGTCCCATAAATCCAGTCGGAGCCACCATATCAAACAGATAAGGGATGGTTTTCAAGTCCCCGACCAGGTGGTTTTCCCTGATGTTGTTGCGTCGATTTTTGGGGCCTCAACATTTTTGGCGCTAGAAGGAGGGTCATCAGACTATGAATGGCACCAAATCTTAATCCAAGAAACAAATACCATCTAAAGAGTCGTTCTCCCTCCAAATCTCCTACGACTTCTAGTCCTCGATCAAAATCCTCTATCCATAGATCAAAAGTTGTTCAATCTCCTCCCAAATCTCATAGTTCCATTTCCAAAGAACTCTCCCGTGATTATACTCCAGAATCACCTAAAGTGCAGACCTTAATAAAGAAATTGGAGGAAATTTCCATTTCGGCAGAAAAGCTTGTACTCTCTGAAACCTCTGAAGGAAGTGTTACTTCAATATTACAAGGCACTCGTGTATTATCTCGGTCTAAGAGTGAAAATCTCAGAATAATCCCTTTTGAGTTTCCTCTTCAATCTCATCGAAGGAAATCTCCGATATCTGAGACTCAATCATCCACTAGTGAGATTCTTTCATCTTCCTCCCCTCAAACTCCATCATTTATTCCTCCTTCTCTTACATCTTCTCAACCGATTTCTTCATCAATTCACATCTCTTCTTCTCAGACTATAAGCACTGCTTCAAGCAGTATCAATGCAATGGTTGTCAAGGTAACCAAAGTCAAGGTAATAAGAGAAATGGATTTTGTCCTTATCAGACTAGCATCTAATTCAAAAGTTCATCAAGTGATTGATATTTTGGTTGCTGATATTCCTGACTTTTACGGTTTAATTTTGAGTAGAGATTGGTCAAAGAGACTTCATGGTTATTTCGCAACTGACTAGTCTCAAATGTGGCTTCCCTACAATGGTAAGCCAAATCAAATTCGAGTTGATTGTGAAAAATACATGAAATATTTAGTAACCGACTTCGAAGATGAAAACGAACCTATTGTTTTTACTAATAACATTCTTGGAAATTACTCTACTGAATCTTTTTTAGACAATTTCAATGCTCATAAATGTCCATTTCTTATCAACTCCGTTAATTCTCAAATCGAATTTTTTTTTCAATCAAACTCTTCCAAATGTATAAATATCATAGATAAACCTTCTGTTAAAACTTTGTTCTGGACATTTTACTTTGATGGATCAAAATTTGGTGAAGGTGCAGGAGTTGGTTGCATAATAATTAGTCCAGAAGGAGAAAAGATAATGCTGGCATGCAAGCTAGAATTTGAGTGCACAAATAATACTACAGAATATGAGGCGCTAGTCCAAGGCTTGTACAAAGCAATAGATCTCGGTGTCAAATATCTTCAAGTCTATGGTGACTCTGAAATAATTATCAAACAGGTAAGAAATACTATTCACTATATTTCTGGTAATCTCAAGCATTACCAAGCATTAGTACAGTCTCTTACCTCACACTTCTTAGTGTTCAATATCTCGTCCATTCCAAGACTCCAAAATGCAAGTGTTGACCTTCTAGCTAATGTAGCATTCAGACTTATTCCTTCTGATGATTATAGTCTAGATAAATTTTCTACAGAATTGATTTTTCGCCCATCTATTCCTGAAAATGTCACTAATTAGGGAGTATTTAACGATGATGAAGATGTTCTAACCTTTCTTACATCAGAAGGGTCATATGATGATGAGCTAATTGATGAAGATGAACATGAAAGGCAATTGAATCAAAAACCTTAAGAGAATGTCATACCTAAATCTGTGGTTAAGCTTGAAGATCTTTATGATCTCAAAGACAGATTTAAAAAGGTTACTAATTCTAAACTGCAAAGTTCAACTTTGAGGTTTGAACTAGTAAACCTTGGCACAGATCTCAATCCTCAGAATATTAATTTAGGACTTGGTCTTTCGTCTAATGAAAAATTAGCCTTCATTCATTTACTGAAGAAATACAAGAATGTTTTTGCATGGAAATATGAAGATCTCAAAATGTATAATACCTCCATCATCCAACATACTATCCCAATGACATCCACTAAGAAGCCTATACAACAAAAGTTAAGGAAAATTCACCCTGATCTTGAAAGTCAAATCAAAACTGAACTCAATAAACTCCTTAAGGCAAAGATTATTTTCCTTGTTAGGCATTCAAAGTGGGTCTCAAATTTAGTCCCTGTTAAGAAAAAAATGGTGACATTCACATTTTTATAGATTTTAGGAACTTAAACAAAGCTTGCTTAAAAGACAATTTCCCATCATCACATATGGAACAAATTTTGCAATCAGTTGCTGGATCTGAATTATTGTCTTTCCTTGATGGATTTTCAGGCTACAATTAGATTTGGGTTCATCCTGAAGATAGGTTAAAGACTACATTTAGAACTAAATGGGGCACTTATGCTTATCAGAAAATTCCTTTCGGTCTAATCAATGCAGGAGAAACTTTTCAAAGAGCAATAGATATTGCTTTCAAAGGACTGATAAACAAAACTGTGATTGTATACTTAGATGATATAACCATTTATTCTAAGAAAAGAAGCGACCACTACCATGATCTTAAGTAAATCCTTGAACATTGTTTAAAGTATGGAATTTCTTTAAATCCCAAAAAGTCTGATTTCACTTTAAGTGAAGGTAAACTTTTAAGATTTATTGTGTCAAAAGAAGGCATTTGCATAGATCCAGAAAGGATAAAAGCCATTTTTGAAATCTCCCATCCCCATAACAAAAAATCCATGCAGTTCCTTTTTAGGACAGATAAATTTTGTTAAGAGATTTGTTCCAAAATTTTCCCAAATTGTTTTACGATTGCAAGTAATGATTAAGAAAAATGCACTCTTCAAATGGGGACACAATGAAAGAGAAGTTTTTGATCTAATCAAACAAGCCATCATAAATGCTCCTTCTCTTACTACCTCAGATTTTTCTAGTCATTTCATTCTATATACTTTTGCATCTAAAACATCTTATGTTGTTGTGTTAACACAAATAAATGATCAAAAGATTGAAGCACCCATTTCTTTCTTTAGTTCAAATCTTCAAGGTGCTGAGCTAAATTATTCAGAAGTGGAAAAACAAGCCTTTGTTGTTTATAAATCTTCAAAGCATTTCAAACCCTTTCTCCTAAAAACACATACCAAGGCAATAGTTTCATTTTCGGCAGTAAGGCAACTACTTATTCAAAAGGAACTAGCAGAAAAGAGAGTAAATTGGGTTACTGCTCTGCAAGAATATGACATTGAAATAAGACCAGCCAAAATCATCAGAGGGCAAGGTCTCTGCAGATTACTATCTGGAGCATCTAACATACTAGATGATGAAGAGTCAGGTAACATTGTACACATTGCTGAGGTAAGCCTGAATGACTTTGAACCACAATATGTTGATATTATCTTTTATTTAAAAAATGGATATGCTCCCACAAAACTCAATTATAAAAGAAAAAGAGCTTTAAGATTGAAAGCTAGTCAAAATCAAATCATAGACAATGTTTTATTTAGAAAGAACTATGATTTTGTACTATTAAGATGCCTTGAAAAGTCTGAAGCATAGAGGGTTTTGCAGGAACTCCATGATGGACCTGCAGGTGGACATTTTGGAGATACCACAACACACAAAATCCTACATGCGGGATATTATTGGCCAACATTATTTAAAGATGCTCATGCATATAATGTAAAACATGCCAAAATACTGCTAGAAGACGGAAAACTAGCCTAACCCTTGCAGCCAGTGAACATTGAGCAACCTTTTGAGCAATAGGGATTGGACATCATAGGTGAGATTGTTCCTAACTCATCCAAACAGCATAGATACATTCTCACTGCAATAGAATATTTTACTAAGTGGGTGGAAGTTGTTCCACTAAACGTAGCTAACTCTGAGGCCATATGGAATTTATCGATCAATTCATTATTACCAAGTTTGGCTTACCTAATGCACTTATGTTTGATAATGCATCTTATTTTTCGGGAAATAGTATGACTGACTTTGCTCTCAAAAGAGGTTTTAAACTTAAATATTTTGTTAATTACTATCCCCAAGGGAATGGTCTAGCAGAATCAACAAATAAAAATCTCATAAGAATCATAAAAAGGACTATTGATTAGAGCCATAAAAATTGGCATAAGTCTTTAACATTTGCACTATGGGCAAATAGGATTACTCAGAAGGCCTCTATAGGTACTTTTCCATTCAATCTAGTTTATGGGAAAGAAGCTGTAATACCATCAAATTTAGCTCTTCCTTCATTAGCCCTAGTTCAATTTATTGATGAAGTACCTTCTTCTTCCTTACAATTAAGAATGTCTCAAACCCTTAAACTAGAAGAGGAAAGAGAAAAAGTCAAATTAACTCATGCTCGACACCAGCAGATGGTAAAAAATTCTTTTGATGCAAATTTTGTTTCCACAAAAACATTTCAAGTTGGAGACCTCGTCCTCAAGTGGGACAAGGCACATGAGGAAAAATGTAAGCATACCAAATTCCAAAGAATGTAGCTTGGACCATTTCAAATCACAGAATAAAATGGCCCATCAACCTTCATGTTACAAGATCTTCAAGGGAAAAAAGGCTTTCTTCCTGTCAATGGGCTGATTTTGAAAAAAATATTTTCTTAGAAGAAGATTTTCTTCTAAATGTACCATACTTATACTTTTACCTTTTTTGGAAGAATAATGTTTGAATACATACTTTTGGCTTTTCACAAACACCTTTGAATTGTTTTATGACTTTTTATTTTTGAAGAATAAAAATTCTTGAGAAAATAACTACAAAACTTGAAAATTGAACAGATACTATACAACTTTGAAATCTTTTTCCATTGAAATTGTAAATTTTGTAAACCTAAAGTTTGTAAAGTCTTTTTACTTTATTATCAATCAGAAAAGGTTCATCTTTACAAAGTAAAGACTTGTTGTCACTAAGCATCTTTAACTCTAAGTTGTCATCCAAAAACTCTTAAGGAGTTGATTATTCTCCCGGTCCATTAACTATGATTTTTCTAGAGTGTAATTCAAAAATATAAAAAACTTAAAAGGATAAGACGTCTCATGACAAGCCTGCTTACCATGATCATAGGTAAATAATAAATTGCATATCAAACCAGGGTAATGGCTCATGATTATTAAATAATCATAAGACAAGGGGTCTCATCGCGAGCCATCTTGTTTAGTTCACTTATAATCAGTGAATAACATTGTCACTTTTTGGTCATCAAGTCAGGACAATGACTTTTTAAGAACAAGAAAAAACAGGTTATATGATAAGGATTTATCTCCACAAATTGTAATAATAGATGGATGGGATACTAAACCATTGATGATTGAAAGGTAACCTTGTCGAGGCTATGAATGCCTGTTGGCAACAATGGCTCTACCTATGACAAAAGGAGTAAATCATAAGGCTGAGTTACAAAAAGACACTTACTTTATCTTTCAAACTATTTGATGATTGATATAGAGGAATGAAGATATTTATTTATGAAAGGTTTCTGAAAGATTAGCAACAAGATGAGTTTTTTTTATTCAAAGTAATTTTTTTCATTCAAATATTTCGAAAACAGTTTTTGTTTCCTTAAATTATTTTTACTTATTTAAAGATACTAAGAAATTTATTTTTCAGAGATAACTGGTTCTTCCAGTGAATTGCCAATTGTTGTGCTATTCAACAACCCCCATTATTTTAGCATAGTTACCTTAGGAAAATAAAACCCTTAAGTGATTAATTAAAATAGAAATAGGAATGAAATGGGTTAAAAACATTGATTTTTCGTTTTAAAGACACTTGAGCGGAGAATGTTAAGCAAATCGCAATATCACATGAAAGACATATGGCTCCTAAAAAGCCACTCAACATAAATTGCAATGCGAAATACAACAAAGCGCTTTAATAAATGAAAAAGGCATTTTCCCGAACAAAATTCTATGAGAAAGAAACCACGAGACCCAATTCTTCCACGTAGTCAAATCGCAAATCGCATTTCACAGTTCTATCCCGACACTTTTAAATCATCCTCCACATTTCCCTGATGCGATATGCACTATCGCATCGCATTTTCGCTTCGTGACCACTCTTGCCCTTTGTTCATTTTCACCGATATTGCGATTGTGAAATCGCAATCAGCGAAAGGTAGTCGATCAACATTCTATAAAGATTCAAACATGAATAATATCTACAATGCAACAGATCTCGTTTAAATGTTGGAATGATTGCGCGAGCACATCGACCCATACTGTCCATTAATGCCATAGTTTAAACGGTTTTACAGCCCACGCTTCCGAAAATGATTTGACTGCTAGAAGCATTGAATTTATGTATTAACAAAGTGCCAAGTTTCATTCAATTGATTGTTTCCATTATTACGGTACTTCCTTATTTGGAAATAAAAATTGCCTCTTTTTACTGATCATTCTTCATTGTTCACAGGCGAGTCCAAATAAACAGAGCTCTTCGGAGATGTCGAAAGTTGTGAAGAAAGCTAAGAAACCTATGGCACCCACAAATCCTACAACTATTGTAAGTGAAAGAACAAAAATGCTTCCTCTATTCACAGACACAACATGCGGGCCACAAAGTGGTTCTTCCTCCTAGGAAGCGATGTATTAAGTTATTTGAGAATGAGAAACCCCATAGGGTTCAACGGAAAGCTACTGCAGATGCTTCTTCTTTTTCAGAAGCTACTTTAGAAGAAGTTGCCAATTCTTTTCTACACCGGGTTGCTGCGCGCCCCAAAATACTACCATATACTGATATGGTAAGATGGATAATCGACAACCTCAATATTGGGGACAAAACTTTCTTAACCAACGGAGGAACAATGATAGGTTCTTTTAAAGCAGAAGACTTGAAGTCAATGTATCGCATCTCAGACCTAGAGAAGGTCTACGACAAAGAATTTCTGGCGCAATTCACCAATGAGAATGAGCTGAAGTCAAATCCTATCAAGCAATGGAGGAGCAACCTGAATAAACATAAAAGTGATGATAAGGGTATGTATTCTACTGACTCCCTTGCTAGTCCCTACTGTTATGTTGTTGAAACGATGTCTAGGCTCTTCGGTCAGCCTGATACCACCAAATTTTCAGTTGAATGGGTTCCCCTAATGGAAGCAGTCGCAGAATCTTATATGATGGACTAGGGAACCATTTTGTCCAACAATATCGCCACTTAGATTCTGGAATATAGGAAAAATCGCTCTATTTCGTCCAAATTTTTTCCCCCATTTTACATGAGCACTTATATTATGGACGTTGTATGTTTCACTTCAGATTTTCCAACCATGGGTTGGAAATGGACTACCCAGGACCCTCTCCCCATTCATGTCTATCATAGCATGTTATGGGAGTCAAAATATGAAAACCATTTTTATAAAATCTGCCATGGAGTTATGCTCCCTTTATTTCAAGTTGTGTTCAATGAGAAAGCCCCGAGGTTATTTAAGGAAGCTCAAGTTGACTTCTCCTCCATTGGAAAATGGTTCGGAGAAGAATTATTTACCTATGTCTAAGTCTTTGGGAGCCTGGCTCAGCCACATGTTTTACCATTATATGTTCTGGATAAGCTTCTCGCAAGAGAAATAGCTTATTAAACTGTCGACAATGGATTAACTAAGTTTCTGAAGGAAGCCAAGAAAGATTCATGGCCCTCCTTTCCAATTCACTGTGGTGTCTACACGTTAGACAACTATAAGCACGCAGGATTAGAGGTCAACCAAATTGAATGTTTGAAATTGTTTACAAACAGACAATATGACCCGAATCAAGTTGCCAATGATTTCACCACTGAAGTAAAAATCTGACCTTTTGTGCATGAAGAAGATGATTTTGATGACTTGTTTGAGTCGGCCGACACTTATGCCGTAGTTCAGAAGTCAGCAACATCGCGCCTCGATCCACAGTAGTTGTCAAAGTTCAAGCAGTACAGGAACAAAAGATTGGAAGGGATTTCTTTGAAAATGCTAGAGGTATTCCAACCCATCACACAGAAAGAATAGGAAAAAGAAAAAAAACCTAAGGATACTGAAGTCCTTAGCAAAGCTGAAGAGGATAACTCTGTTGAAGTTCAAACCATGGATTTAGAGTTCCCAAGTAATTTGAATGATGTCTGGAAGGAGTTTAATCAAAAACTCCAAGGAGACCAAGAATTGATGATCAATAGTCATCAACAAATAATGCAAATGCCTCAAAGAAAAAGTCAGAAATCGTTTACTGCTGGGCCACCTGACAAGTTAGTTAGCACAGAACAACTGGAATTCATCCCGGCCTTCACTACTATAAAAATTATGCTGAAAATTTAAGAAATCCCTCCTTTGAATATATTTTATAGTCCTGACTCCTAAGCATAAAGTTGTTATGAGTAGGCAAAGAAAAAGGAGGACAGAGCAATCTCAACTCCTTGTTCCAGGAGATGTTTCAATAGAGGTAGTTTGGAAAGATTCACAACCATATCCTTCTCAGGATCTAACTCGTTTGACCCAGTTCGTAGGAGCCTATGCATCTGCTACTATAGATAAGGCCTCCGAAGTTCAACAGTTAATCAAAGAAAAGAATGAAGGAATCATCCAATTAGTACAAGAACTACAAGCAGAAAAGCATAATGTCAATCAGCAACTACAGGTATAGGTATCACAGCTCCAAGAGAGCATTGATCAATTGAAATTGCCGCACCAAACTCAAATTGGTGCTAAGGATACTCAAATTCATAAATTGCAGTTTACTGTTGAGCAATTGAAAGACAATCCAAAAATAGATGAATTTAGGAAAGAAGCACTGGAATTGAACACCCTGTTAGCACAACAAGTTATTTTTTGTCAAAAGTTGTCAAGTATCATTGAATTATGTGAGCAAAGCGATTCACTGATGAATCGAATAGTGGACCAGAGAATCAACTTCGATGAGATCGATGACAAAGTCTCATAGTATGTCACCTAGCAAGATACTACTGAAGGCCGAAAGGCTAATATTCCCATGATTGAGGACTCCAAAAAGGAAATTTTATTTACTGATTGGGACATACAATTGAAACAAGTTGAAAGGGCCATCGACAAAGTTAGAGATGTGGCTAATAATATCGTTGAAACAGTCAGTCAAAATCTCATTGCTGCCAATCTTATTGATAGATGCCCTCCTGGTTCTCTTTCTATTGTTAAAGATTTGATAAGGCAATAGCAGGAAGTCTCCAAGATAAAAGAGGAAAGCATTAGGAAATTGGAAAAGCTAGACTGGGATAAGTATTGGAAATACTTGGTAAAGCCACATAGCCAATGGCTCATGTTACGTTGTCTTACAAATACTTCTTCCTATATGATGCCTCCACTTTCAGATGCGGTTTACACTGGATAGTTGTGCATCAGGCCAGGCCAACCTCCCGAGGTTAAGCCTATGCTCAACTTCCTTCAATAAGGAACGAATGGTTGATGAGACAGCAGGACAATCTTCAAGCAAGTCACCACATTAAATTTTGTTTCTGTGTTTATTTTCACTTAGTTTAAGGAGAGTTGTTTAAACCTCCTCAGCGTTTATTGTAATTACTATTTTTAAGAGACTCTATTTTATTATATAAACCCCTTCATATCTTTTAAGAAGGGGTGCTGAAATTTCGAAATAAAAACTTTACAGAAGTCACACTTTTGTACTATTAAAGTTTTCTTAATAGAAAAGGTTGGACCAAATACTGTTTTTCAAATGACCAGAGTTAGCGTATACATGGTTTTTTTATCCTATATGTTAATTTTCTATTCCAAATGAGAAATGGTTAATTTTTCTTATGGTGTTTTGTTTGATGTATCTTTTTGAAAACAATTAGGCATTAATTCACTTTTGAACATGTTCGATTGCCATCTTTTGGTACATATTCAATACATGCAGTAAATGTTGAGATTTTGAGGTGTTGGGGTAGCATCGAATGTGCTCTAGCTCCCAAACTTTGTGGAGGGACTAGAGTACATGAGATCTCCAAGACCCAGAAAGCATTTTGGGAAATTCCATCATGTTTAAGAGATATTTAATTAATTAATCATTTTAATTAAGGACCCTAAGTCTAACTTAGCAAAATTAAAAGATTAAAGGTAATTAATTTAAACATGTGATGAGAATGAATTAAGTGACGTGGATCAAGCATCTTCTAATCTTAGCCGTCGATTCAAGATTAGATCATGGTCGTTGATGTTTCAATGAGAAAAGTATAAGAAGAAGGCTTGGGATCAGTTGGAGGACACACACACTGGCAGAACACTAAAGCTAAGCTGGAATTCTAGGACGTGGTTTGCTAAGAATTTCAAAAGTGTTTCAGCTGTGGAGAGGGGCAGTATTGGCGAGGGGGATGGTGTAGTCCCAGGCCAAGAGTACAACGAGGGCAGAGAAGTAGCAGACCAAGGCAACGCAAAGGCAGCAGCTAGCAGACCAGTCGAGAGCCTAGTAGGGTCAGCGCAGAGGCAGCAGGAGGCCAGGAGGGCTAACGCAGTGCCAGGAGGGTAGACATAGTCCCAAGAGGACAGACGCAAGCCCAACCAGGGTAGCACAGGGGCAGCGTAACCTAGTCTAGGGTGACGCAGACCCTTCCTGAGCAGCACAGAGGCTGACGCAGGCCAACAGGGCTAACGTAGAGGGCTTCAGAGCAATGCTGGGGTTTCTAGAGGTCGGAAAAGTCAGAGTTCTGTAAATCCCGTTTGAGGGTGTTAATCAATCAATTGTTTGTCTCCAGAATAGAGGTATAGCTACAGTTTTTATTTCTCTGTTGGGTTAACTAATTTGGTGCTCAGATCTGTTGTACTTAGAATTTGCTTAATAATAAAAACTGTCCAGAGCTAGAAGACCGGTTTTCCCACATTAGGTTTTTCCAGGGACAGTTGTCCAGAAAATCCTTGTGTGTCACTTTGTCATTGTGCATGTTATTCAGTTCAGATTTGTACGTGTAGGTTGTTAATGTATTTAGTTCGATGTTAATGCTGAAGATTTCAGATTAATAATTTATGTAAGTAGGAGAAGTAAATCAATAATTTAACAGTAGGGTTTATGTTTAAGCATATTCAGAAATTTTCAGATGGTATCAGAGCGATTGCAAATCTACCTGAATCTATAGCAAGAAGGCTGAAGAATCTATGCTACAGAAAGCAGCAGAGAAAGCAGCAGCAGCAGTAGATAACCCGGAGAGGGCAGCACAGCAGCAGAGGCAGCAGAGCCGCGCAGAGGGCTAACGCAGTGCTTACTGGGTGACATAGAGGCAACGCAGAGCCACCCATAGGGACGCACAAGCAGCCTACGTTGGGCCAATCTGGTCACGCAAAGGCCAGCTAGGGTGACAGAGTCCAGAGGCTGATTACTGTGCAGAGTGTCGTGAACCGGAAGCTTAGTTGCAAACCTTCAGTAGTTGCTGGTGGGGTGAAGATTTTGTTGATGCAGACTTCTAAGCTAAGTTGACCAAGAGCGGGAGGAGAACAACTTCTCAGAAGATTTCCTGCCAAAGAGATCTTAATATCGATCAGAGGACTAAAGAGAGCTGATTCGTTTTGTTTGGCAGGCTTCCAAGAGAGGGAGTCAGTTGTCAGAGGGAGCAGAGGGTGCCTTTCTCGCCAAGGACCCTAGATCTGAGTCTCTAGTATAGAGAGAAGGATATGTTCTGAAAAATTTCTGGGCAGATGGCGCCACACAGACTGCGTGATCTGGATAGGTTGGACAGCCTGTCCAATTTTGCGATCTAGAAGGCCAGAATCCTAGTAGTCCTAGAGGCATACAACTTGAGAGAACATGCGGAAAAAGTCTTGGCTACACCAACCGATGCAAAACTCCTGGCAAAGCATAATGAAGCAACGGCACATGCTAAGCACTTCATCATGGATGAGGTAAAATATCATGTGGTACCACACATAGCCGAGAAAACGACAATTCATGAGATGTGGGTAGCCCTAACCACATTGTATGAAGGAAGATCCGTCCAAAGAAAGATGCTTCTGGAGAACCAGTTGAGGTTATTTATGATGGCCAAGGGAGAGGAGATCGACCCTTTTCTATCTAGACTACAATCGATTTGGGATCAGCTGACTGGCATGGGGATCAAGGTAGATGACGATGTCATGGTGAGGACTGCTCTCAATGCAGTCACAGAGGACTGGGAAAATTTTGTCCAAAGTCTCTTGGGCAGAGCGGGCCCTCCCAACTAGGACAACATGTGGGCTATCCTCCGAGACGAGGAAATCTGTCGGTTGACCAAAAGACAGTACAACACTGGTTCGAGCAAGGTGAAGAAGGAGGAAGAGGTAGATGCAGCCTTGGCATCAAAGAGGCCGCAAGAGAAAAAGAAGCGTGATCTGTCGAAGATCAAATGTTTCTAGCGCAGCGAACTTTGACATTTCGCCAGCAATTGTCCTCAGAAGAAAAAGGGCAAGGAAGCTTCTAGCTCCAAGGCTGTTGTAGCAGACGATGGCTCTAAAAATGACATAACCATGAGCGCTCATGAGCCACGAAAGTGGGGTGATCTTGATCTGTAGAGGGGCAGTATTGGCGAGGGGGATTGTGTAGTCCCAAGCCAAGAGTACAACGAGGGCATAGAAGCAGCAGACCAAGGCAGTGCAAAGGCAACAGCTACGCAGAGTAGCCGAGAGCCCAGTAGGGGCAGCGCAGAGGCAGCAGGAGACCAGGAGGGCTAACGCAGTGCTAGGAGGACAGACGCAGTCCCAGGAGGACTGACGCAGGCCTAGCCAGGGCAGCGCAGGGGCAGCGTAACCCAATCTAGGGTGACACAGGCCAGTAGGGCTGACACAGAGGACTTTAGAGCAGCGTTGGGGTTTCTAGAGGTCGGAAAAGGCGGATTGCTGTAAATCTCGTTTGAGGGTGTGAATCAGTGAGCTTTTTGTCTCCAGAACAGAGATATAACTGCAGTTTATTTCTCTGTCGGGTTAACCAGTTTGGCGCCCAGATTTGTTGTACTTAGAATCTTCTTAATAATAAAAACCCTCTAGAGCTAGAAGACCTGTTTTCCCGCATTGGGTTTTCCGGGGACAGTTGTCCAGAAAATCCTTGTGTGTCACTTTGTCATTGTGCATGTTATTCAGTTCAGATCTATATGTGTAGGTTGTTAATGTATTTACTTCGATGTTAATACTAAAGATTTCATATTAATAACTTATGTAACTAGGAGAAGTAAATCAATAATTTTACAGTAGGGTTCCCGTTTAAGCATATTCAGAAATTTTCACAGTAAACAGATGCGATAAAGGCTTATTCAATTGATTTAATTAACTATTTAATTAAATCAATTATTTCAAACTGTTTGCAAAGTGTTTGTATAATCTTTATTTGCATTCGCTGAAAGATCATCTTTTTAAATCGCACAGAAACATAATTCATCCCAGGATAGATATAGATAGGTATATTTATTTATTTCAAGCTTGTTATCACTCCCATCTACCAAGTTACAATCAGTTATAATACCATCCATTCACCCAATTATATTTCACTGGGAAACTGGTCCCATAAATCTAGTTGGAGCCACCATATCAAACGGATAAGGGACGGTTTTCAAGTCCCCGACCGGGTGGTTTTCCTGATGTTGTTGCACCGATTTTCGGGGCCTCAACGCCTCCCTATAACCTTTTAAATCCTCATATGAAAAGGTCAAAACATCCCTATATTCTAGAAGTAAATTTATTAATTTTTTCCTTTCCCCCTCAATGGTGCCCCTCTCTATTTTGATAATCTTTGGGTCACGAGGGTTACCAATGTTTAATTCAATAAATTCTCCTGGGTCAATTTTCTTATCCTCTTTTCTCTTTACAACATCATGTCTGTCAAACATCTGTTACATGGCTACACGATCCCTAGGAGTGGGATTTGACACAACACTCCTCATAATCGCAACCTTCTTCCTTGCAGCCAACCTTGAAACCAGAGAATTCCTCCATATTATTTAAAAAACGAATCACTTGGCTTTCTTCATTAAAGATTTCCTAATGCTCAACATTATCAAGAACTGATGGTCTAAAATTAACCTCCATCTTGATCTTACCATCCATCATGTTCTCTCCAAGTTGTAAGGTAGATGTATCAACAACCAACTCATCAACTTGTTTATTTCCTTCTTTCGGAATTGCTTGAAGATCTAATGCGTCAAAATATTCCATGTTATCCCAAACAACATTTCGATACTTCTTTAATCTATCATTCTTGCATGCAAATTGATTCTTGGTTTGAAGAATGACTAGATCAAAATCCCCCTTGATACTAAGCATATTAATGTTCAAGTCCTTTGCCAACTCTAGACCTAACAATAAAGCTTCATACTCTGCTACATTGTTAGTTGCATCAAATTCCAACCTAAAGGTAAACTTGAATATATGAGCAAGGGGGGGAGATAAGGACAATTCCAACACCCTTACCAAACCTTGAATGGGCACCATCAAAATTCATGTGCCACACCCAATCCTTCTTACTTTGCACCTCCTTCTCCAAAGGAGCAATACTTTGGAGCAATAGAATTAGCCAAGATAGCATAGTTTCCCAAGTCATCAAATTCATACACAATTTCATTATGAGGCTCCTTGGGATTTTCCACGTGAAACTTTCTCTCCAATTCCCTATCCAGCCTAACCATGATGCCCTCACTATTAGGGATGGTAGCATAACTTAAATCCATTTGCAAACTACCCCCTATATCAGCTCCCCACTTTCTAGACAATAACATCCCCCATGCATCGGGCACATCAATCACCACAATATCCATGGTGATCATAATATCAGGATGAACTGCCAAGTGGACTTGAAGATCCTTTATCAAACCACAAACTTCACTAATTTTCGAATCCATAGCACAAATGTTGTGGTAAGGTCTATAAATCCTCAGGTTTAACTAATTCATGACTTTCTTAGTCATGGCACACGATGATGCCCCAGAATCAAACATACAATTTTGCAAAAGCATTCCATTGACCAACATAGTGATGAAAAATGGTTGATGGTCTCTGTTATCTCTACACATATCACTGCTTTGCAAAGTGATAGGGGCGTCCTCATATCTATCTTTAGAAAAATTTGAAATTTCTTTTCCATTAGGGGCTAGGTTGCAGGGAAGCTTCAAACCCCCTTTGTTCCCGTTTCCGAAACGCGTTCCGTGCGGGAGTGTTTTGGAAACGCTCGGAAACGCACTCCCGAAAACGCTTCCTGAGGGGAGCGTTTTCGGGAGCGCGTTTCCGAACCTGTTAAAACGCTCCCTGCCTTTTCGGGAGCGTTTCAGGAAGCGCTCGGGAGCGAACGCTCCCTGTGAGCGCTTCCGACGTTTAAAAAACGCTTCGGGAGCATTTTTTAAACGCCGGAAGCGATCGGGGAGCGTTCGCTCCCGAATGCTCCCCGGAAAAAAAAACGTTTCCCGCCGCGCGGAAATTTTTTATGTGAAAAATCAAATTGTTTAAAAGGGGGGGGGTTCATTTTAGTTTTTATTGTTTGTTAACTGTTGAGAGAGCGAGAGCAAGAGTTGAAGGAGAGCGAGAGCAAGAGTTGAAGGAGAGCAAGTGCCAAGGAAGGAGAGCAAGGAGCAAGGCAACAAGAGAATTGCAAGAAAGAGGTAGGCCTTCTAATCCAATTTAATATTTTCTAGGATGAATTTGTAGATTATTAAATTGTTTAAAAACGAAAACTTGAATTTTTCTTGAATGTTTCATTTTATTGGATTTAAAACTTAAAAAATGAATTGTTTTTTTCCTATGTTGCATTTCCTATTCCCATTTGGCATTTTTCCATTTGTTTTGCAGGTTAGAAACTCTAAACTTGTTTCCATCATGGCTATATGGCTAGGGATTTTCCTCATGTTGGTTCCTTTCTTTGTGATAATGGTGTTGGAGAGTGCTAGAAGAAAGAGGCAAATCAGAGAAGAGGAGGACGAAGAGGAGGGTTATGGTGGATCTGAAGAAAATCCTGAAGAGGAGGAGGATTATGCTGAGGAGGAAGTGGGGAGTGGAGAACCTGAGAACATAGATTCCCCAACTAAACAAGACCAAACTCCTTTGTGGAAATATGTTCAGAAAATGGAAGGAGGGAAAGGTTGTGGAACTACTAAATTTATTTGCCCCCATTGCAATAAACAATACCATGGTTCATACACCCGTCTGAGAAGGCACCTTTGTGGGATAATGCCAGGGGATGGAACTAAAAATCTTGGAATCAAAGTTTGTGCTTTTGTGCCAGCACCACAGAGACAGATATATAGGAAGGAAGAGGGGGTTGCCCTACAGAGATCTAGGGGTTTCATTGATTCAGGCCCAACACATCATGGACAAACAAGTTCAACTTCCACCCATGCCAGTGGTTTTGGAAGCAGTGGCACTGGATTAAGGCGTAGAACCATATCCGATTTCCTAGACGAAGGGTGTAGGAATGACGTGGATTCAAAAGTTTACCGGTTTCTATATGCATGTGGGGTGCCATTCAATGTTCTTCGCTCACCTTATTGGCATGAAATGGTTTCTGCGATTAATGATGCCCCCAAAGGATACAAAAGCCCTGGGTATGACAAGGCCAGAACCGTGGGTCTTGATCATGAAAGAGCTAAAATAAACAATTCTTTGGTTAGAATGACAAGTTTGTGGAATGAGCATGGGTTGTCCATTGTCTCTGATGGATGGACCAATGTAAAAGGAAAACCATTGATAAATGTTTTGGCTGTGTTGGTTATTGGTGCAGTCTTCTTGGCAACTTATGATTATTCAGAGAAATTCAAAACCGGCATTAACATTGCAGAACCATTACTTGATATAATTGAAAAGACTGGGCCATACAATGTCATACAGGTCATCACTGATAATGCTGCTAACTGTAAGGCAGCAGGAGCAATTATTGAGGATAGATACCCCAACATTTTTTGGTTTGGGTGTTTGGTTCACACAATGAACCTTTTGATGCATGATATCATAAAAAACAAACAACCTCAATTCAAATGGCTTGGTGATTTGTACAAGAGAGGTAAAAAAATGATAAAATTTATTACAAATCATGGCAATACCCATGGGCTTTTCCGTACTCACTCCAAATTGGAGTTGTTGAAAATAGCAAAAACTAGATTTGCTAGCTATTACCTCACCTTCAGGCGCCTTTTGAAGGTAAGAGAGTCATTGGCTACAATGGTATCAAGCCCACACTAGAAGCTATTAAAGGACAAGGCGGCAATAATAGTTGACAGGCAAGGTTTCAAACATGTGGAGGAGACCGCCCTTGACCATCTGTTTTGGGCACGTATGAGGGAAATTGTGAGTTTTACCAAGCCCATTTATAACATGATTCGCTTTGCGGATACTGATAAACCAGTGATTGGAGAGGCTTATGAGCAGATGGATAGCATGTTGGGGCAAATAAAAGATATTGTTAAGGATAATGATCCCAACTTGTATGCTATGATTCATGACTGTGTGTGTGCACGATGGAATAAACTCAATGTTCCACTACATGCTTTGGCATATATCCTTACGCCAAAATATTACTCTCCATCTTGGTTGGGCCAACCTGCACCTGGAGGTGGGGTTAGGGTGAAACCTCACACAGATCCAAAGGTACAAGAGGGGTACATGAAGGCATTGGACAAATTGGTACCTGACAGGGAAGAGTGTGCTAGATTGCGCCTTGAATTAGGCAAATACTTCAGTTGCACCGCTAACTTTGGTTCTTTCCATGCAATGGAAGACAGGGACAGATTTGATGCTCTCACATGGTGGGAAGCATATGGCGGCATGGGACTTTTGCCAAAGTTGGCTAAAAAAGTTCTCTCACAGGTTGTGAACACTTCTTCTGCAGAGAGGTGTTGGAGCACCTACAACTTTATACACAATGTGAGAAGAAACAGGCTAAATGAAAACCGAGTTGAAAGCTTGGTTTATGTGCATTATAACTTGAGGTTGTTGAGCCATTACTGTGATCGGGCAAATGAGGATCAATCATACAGAGTCTGGGACAACAACCCAGAGGATGATAATTTGGAGGACGGCACGTTACATCTGGAAGAATTGGAAACAGAACTTTATAAGGATGATGATGAAGCATCAGCAGCACCGCCACACACAGGGCCAGTCCCACCATCTATTGGTAGCAGTGCGGGTGCCAGTGCGGGTGCCAGTGCCAGTGCCACTCCTCGATATCACACTATTGTTCCTTTGCAGATCCGGCCTGCACCTTCTAGTCGTGGTCGTGGTACTCCTGAGAGTACTAGAGGACCAACATTTCCTCATGGCTCACAAAAATTAGGCATTTCTCGTGGGTGTGGCAAGGGGCCAGCCAGATAAAATAGATTTGTTGTTTACTAGTCTTTTCTATTTGTTGTTGACAGTTGAACAGTTGAAACTTGACTCTTTCATATATTTAATGACAATTTAAGTTTGAAGTTTGAATTTGAAAGGTGAAACTTTGAAGTTGGCATTTATAAGTTTACTGCTTACAAGTCATTATGAATTATGAATATGATGCTTCATGAAAGTTATATGGTGATCAATGAATCAATGATGATAAATGTTATATAATATCAATGATGATAAATGTATATTGTAATTGAATTTTGAAATCAATGAATCAATGATGATAAATGTTAGATATTGAAATTTGAAATCAATGATGATAAATATTATATATCAATGATGATAAATGTATATTGAATTTTGAAATCAATGAATCAATGATGATAAATGTTAGATATTGAAATTTGAAATCAATGATGATAAATGTTATATATTGAATTTTGAAAGCTTGAAACCTTCGGGATCGATGATTTATAGACTCAAGAGTCAATATGTTGTATGCTTCCAACTCGTGGGCGTGGTTGATGAAGATTGGTAACTTCTAGATGATTGATGTTATATGATTCAATCTATGTTTTTATGTTTTTTATGTCTAATTCATCATTCTACATGTTTTTGTTGACATATATGCATCAAAATATAAAAAATATTAAAAATATATATATATATATATATATATATATATATATATATAAATTCCCGAAAAATGTTCGACTGTGTAGTTTTTAAAAATGGTGTCAAGGCTGTCTTTCTCTTCCAAGTAACCTTGATTAGGGGCATCAATGGCTTTCAACAAATTATATCTTTGGTAGGGAATCTTCATGATTTCAGTCACAAGTACTAAAATCTTTGCATTATTTCTCCATCCTTCCAAATCAATATTTAACTTAGATGTAGGTGGAGTGAAAGTCTTATGGGCATTTTGATTTCTTCCCTTACTTCTTGCCCTTTCTTTATCTTTGGCTATCTCTAAAATCTGATTCGATGAAGGCTTCTCTCCATACAACTCGGTGATCCTATCCAATTCTTCAAAATTATTCACACTATAGGAGGATGGAGACTTCTGACTTATCTTTTGGCTATTCTCCATAACTCCCATCCAATTTTCCAAGACAAATGATGCTCTTTTCCAACTACGTGTTGAGATTTTGTGTATTGGAGTAGCATCGGCTGTGCTCTAGCCCTAAAAATTTGTGGAGGGACTAGAGTACATCAGGTCTTTAAGACCCAGAAAAGGATTTGGGAAATTACATCCAGTTTGGGAGAAAATTAATTAATAAATAATTTTAATTAAGAATCCTGAGTCTAACTTTGGAAAATTAAATTATTAAAGGTAATTAATTAAAACATGTGATGGAATTGACTTAAGTCACACGGATCAAGCTTTCTTTTAATCTGAGCCATCGATTCAAGATCTAATCATGGTCGTTGGTTTCCCAACGAGAAAGTATAAAGGAAAGGCTTGGGGTCAGTTGGAGAACACACACACACAGAGGCAGAGCACTGAGACTAAGCTGGAATTCTAAGGCGTGGTTTGCTAAGAATTTCCATAAGTGTTTCAACTGCAGTGAGGGGTAGTTTTGGCAAAGGGGATGGTCTGATCCCAGTACCAAGAATCAGCAAGAGGCAGAGAGCAACAGTCAGAGGCAGCGCAGAGAAGCAGAGGCGGCAACAACAGTTACACAGCAGCTACGCAGCGCAGAGGGCAGCTTCAGCTACGCAGTCCCTTCTGGGACAGCGCTGGGCAGCAAGGGACCCACCAGGGTTACACAGAGACCCTTCTAGGGCAGCATAGGGTTTGCATCACCCATTCTGGGGTTATGCATCCCTCTCCAGGCCAATGCAGGCGCACGCAGAGGCTAAAGAGGTTGACGTAGGGGCTTCAGGGCCAACGCTGGGGTTTCTAGGGCCAGGTTTTGGCTGAATCTTGTAAATCTCGTTTGAGGGTGTGGATCAGTCAAAGTTTTGGTCTCAGAACAGCAAGTTAGCTACAAATCTATATTTTTCTCTGTCGGGTTACCAGTCAAGTGCCCATATTTTTTGTATTCAGAAACTACTTAATAATAAAGAAAATAAACCCTCCAACAGCCTAAAGACCGATTTTCCCGCATTGGGTTTTTCTGGGGACAGTTGTCCAAAAAATCTTGTGTGTCACTTTGTCTGTGTGCATGTACTTTTTCTGTTTTAGATATGAATCAGTGAAAATTTGTTATGTGTTTACTTCGATGTTAATCTGAAGATTTCAGCATTAATAACTTGTTGAAGTAGGAGAAGAATAACCAGATCTAACAGTAGATTTCTACATAAAGTAACTTTCATAAATTTTCACACTACGTTGATTTGTTCACTTGTTCCGACTATTTCTCCATCTAAGATCCTTTTTGCATAAGGACAAGTGAGTTCATCATGTAGGTCATCACATGGTCTACAATAAGGCATTGAATCATCCAACTAAGTTAGTAGAGTCAAGTGGATTTGGTGGCCTATGTTCATTAGGGGGGCCCCTTTTCTGCCATCTATCATTTCCTCGATTCTGGAATCTCCCTGCTTGATTCCTTTCCATGGCCACCGACCGATTTTGGATAGCATTCATTTGATTTGTGTGATTCGCTTCCATAGTCTTGATGAGTTGGGTTAACTCCTTAATAGGATCATGGGTAGCCTCTTCCTTGGCCTTGCCTTTGGAATCATTCGATTTCGATGGCCCGCTAGTGTAACCAGGAATCTCAGATTTTCCTGATTGCTTTCTAGCCCTCTCCATTTTCAAGGCTTCGGTTTGAGCTATACCCAAAGTTGTAGGTTCCTTCCTCCTCAACTCATAAGCAGTATCCACACCAAAAGCATCTAAATATGAGCATAAGAGAAATTCATTCGGAGCTTTAACAGTTGCAGGCATGCTTTTAACCAATTCATTGAATCTTTTGTTAAACTCCTCCATGGTTTCA
The DNA here is from genome assembly GCA_034641835.2 of Pinus albicaulis. Taxonomy (NCBI): domain Eukaryota; kingdom Viridiplantae; phylum Streptophyta; class Pinopsida; order Pinales; family Pinaceae; genus Pinus; species Pinus albicaulis. The sequence goes on along the minus strand of CM076572.1, from coordinate 145,163,586 downwards.
TTCTCATTCTATGGTGCTACTGGCACTGATCAGATGACTATTCTCTCTTCTCTCTCCATACTTTCCTATGAAATCATTAACAATTGCTTGTAAAGAATCATACGAGTTAGCAAGTTGCTCAGTGAACCAATCAAGAGCATCCTTTTCTAAAGAGAGAACAAAAAGCCACATCTTTACGTCCTCATAGTTAGCAACATTACACCACTTAAAGATGCAAACATTAAAGTTCTTCACATGTGATGCATCGCTAATGGCATTGTTACCTTGAAAAGAATGCAACCTTTCAATAGCCTTGTCAAGGATATTGTGAGGATAGCCATTAAAGTTAGTTAAGTTACAAGGAGCAAAAAGATTATTCATGATGTTAGGCTCAACTTGTGTA